>JADBJO010005916.1:50000-60000 GCA_016801955.1 Conus betulinus | reverse complement strand
AGCTGGGATCTTTGATCTTGTTTTACAGGTGCTTTAGAAAAGATGATGTGCTTATGTTTCTTTCTTGTTAGTATTTCGTCTATCTGTATCTTTATTCCTCTACTCTCTCTCTCTTCTTTCAACCCCTCCTCTATTCTCTCCGTCTCTCTGTCATCTGTCTGTCTGTCTGTCTGTCTCTCTCTGTCTCTGTCTGTCTGTCTGTCTGTCTGTCTCTGTCTGTCTGTCTCTCTCTCTCTCTCTCTCTCTCTCTCTCTCTCTTGACAACCTATTTTCCCCTTGACACCACACTGTCTCTCTGTCATCTGTCTGTCTGTCTTCATGTCTTCCTCTCTGTCTGTCTGTCTGTCTGTCTGTCTGTCTGTCTCTCTCTCCTCTCTCTCTCTCTCTCTCTCTCTCTCTTTCTCGGACAGCCTATTTTTCCTTTGACACCACACATCACGTAGCAGCAACTGTTTTTTTTATGTCCACCTCCCAAACATTTGCTTACCACTGTGTTCAGTGTTCCCGCCCTTCACCCTGTTACTCTCCCACAGACACCCAAGCTTCCCAGCCCAGCACCGCCTTGCCACCTACTCCGTTTCCTCCCCCCCCCCCTGCTCCAGCACCACCGCCAAATTATGTGTGCTCCCTCTACCATCCCAAAGTAATCTGCAGCAGTCAAAGAGAGTGTGGTCCTTGAGCACCAAACCTGGCAGTGGAATGATTATTTCGAGGGTTGACTGCCAGAACGCAGTATATATATATATATATATATATATATATATATATATATATATATATATATATATATATTCAGAATACCACTAAAATGCCTAATAAAATTCTTAAAGTGCTCAACCCCTTGGAGAGCAACATCTGTTAAAAATTGGATGGTAAAAGGAAGTTTTAAAATCAACAGATCTGTTTCGAGCGCTGGCTCTCCTCAGGATGGTTTTGGGTCGCCTACTGCCGGTGTTATGTGGCCTAGTGTCACTGTTTGCACGTGCGGATTGGCTGCACGTGTTGTTCGGTTTTTCGGTTGTTTACAGTTCAGGGTGCGTTTGCTGACAACGATTTCCATTTGTGCCTGCAGTTGTTTACTATTTCTACTTTAGTATTTAGGGTTGCTAAGCATGGTTTGCATAGTATTAACCATTTTTTGAAATGTTATTGTATGGTGATGCCCTTTTTATGATTTTCCAGGATATGTTATAGTTTATTTTTTTGTCTTTAAGTCTCCAAATATATTTGCTCAATTCTGTTTGGTTTTTGTATTTTTCTTTGTTGAATGACTGTTTATGATTTGCATATCTGGTTTTGAAGTGATTTCAGTGATCCCTATGTATGTTTCTTTTTCATTTTCTGATGTCACAGTGGCTTGGTATACAATGTTGTTATAGAGGCATTTTGCTGTTGCTTAAGGGACACTGTTCTTTTTTAGTACAATTGCAGGATTTCCTTTCTTCACCCTTCTTTGCTGTGTTGCTTTTCATTTGTTGGATGAATCAATTATATTTTTAAGGTTAGGCATGCATGAATGATATGATAGTTTGATGGTGTTCTTGTTGAATATTTTGGGACAATTTGTGTTCTTTTGGGAAGGATGCTGTCAAATTTTTGAAAAAAAATTCTTTCCCTACGTTTGTTTTACTCGTCCATCATATGGAGGGTTGTACCATGTGATTTTCCTTTTCCTGCTTTTTTTTTGTTTTTGTTCATGTTGTTATCTGGGTTGTATTGTAGTTTGTAGCTGTAACCACTTTTTGCAATGCCTCTTGGTATTCTGCTGCTGCATTGTTGAATACTCTTTCATTATGTGACAGATTAGATAATCTCTTGTTTATGCCATTGGGTATGGTTTTTAGTATAGATGGTGGATGGTTGCTACTGATGTTTACATAAATGGGTGTGTCATTAGGTTTCTTGTATGGTTTATATATGTGGTGTTTCAGGTCAAGTGTTATGTCTAAGTAGTTCACTACCTTTTTGTTTGCTTCGATGGTGATTTTTAAAACCATCTAAATCGATGCTTCGATGGTGATTTTTAAACCCATCTAAATCTGAACTGGGCAAAATAAGTAAGAAAATTCTTAGAAAAAGCCATAAAAAAAAACATAAAAAACAAAAATCAAACACTGAATACAACCTCTGGAAGAACACATATGAAGTTATCCAATGTGACCATGGGATCGTACGACGGTGCCGAAACATGCGAACTGGTCGGACTGTTTATGCTATCCAACATCCAAAAACAACTCGGAAAGCAAGTCGGACTGTACAGAGACGACGGCCTTGCCGCGCTAAACAACAATCCAAGAAGACCATCGAAAACAAAAAAAGAAAAATGCATGCAAAATTTTCAAAAACCATAACTTAAAAATCACCATCGAAGCAAACAAAAAAAGGTAGTGAACTAAACTACTTAGACATAACACTTGACCTCAACAACCACACATATATCCATACAAGAAACCTATGACACACCCCATTTATGTAAACATCAATAGCAACCACCCACCATCTATACTAAAACCATACCCAATGGCATAAACAAGAGATTATCTAATCTGTCACATAATGAAAGAGTATTCAACAACGCAGCAGCAGAATACCAAGAGGCATTGCAAAAAAGTGGTTACAGCTACAAAACTACAATACAACCCCAGATACAACATGAACAAAAACAAAAAAGCAGGAAAAGGAAAAAATCACATGGTACAACCCTCCATATGATGGACGAGTAAAAACAAACGTAGGGAAAGAATTTTTTTAAAAATTTGACAGCATCCTCCCAAAAAAGAACACAAATTGTCCAAAATATTCAACAAGAAACACCATCAAACTATCATATTCATGCATGCCTAACCTTAAAAATATAATTGATTCATCCAACAAAATGAAAAAGCAACACAGCAAAGAAGGGTGAAGAAAGGAAATCCTGCAATTGTACTAAAAAAAGAACAGTGTCCCTTAAGCAACAAATGCCTCTATAACAACATTGTATACCAAGCCACTGTGACATCAGAAAATGAAAAAGAAAAAACATACATAGGGATCACTGAAAATCACTTCAAAACCAGATATGCAAACCATAAACAGTCATTCAACAAAGAAAAAATACAAAAAAACCAAACAGAGAACTGAGCAAATATATTTGGAGACTTAAAGACAAAAAAAAACTACTAACATAACATATCCTGGAAAATCATAAAAAGGGCATCACCATACAATAACATTTCAAAAAGATGCAACCTATGTTCAACAGAAAAAATGGTTAATACTATGCAAACCATACTTAGCAACCCTAAATACTAAAGTAGAAATAGTAAACAACTGCAGGCACAAATGGAAATCGTTGTCAGCAAACGCACCCTGAACTGTAAACAACCTGAGAGAGCCAGCGCTCGAAACAGATCTGTGCTCTCTCTCTCTCTCTCTCTCTCTGATAACACATGCACTAAACTAATTATTACGCCTCTCCCCACCCTCCCTTAAATTTCTAACTAAAGCCAGGCTTTAACCTTTCATGGGTACACAGAAAGTGTTTTTGATTGCGATTGGAAGTGCCTTAAATCAGTTGGCTGGTTTGGCTGTTATCTGTCCTCGTCTATCACTCCTTTTCTGTCTGTTGTTTTTTTTTTCTGTGTCTGTCTCTATTGCCATTTGCATGGATCTCTCTCTCTCTGTCTCTGTCTCTCTCTCTCTCTCTCTCTCTCTCTCTCTCTGTCTCTGTCTGTCTCTCTGTCTGTCTCTCTCTCTCTCTCCATCTCTCTCTCTCTCTCTCTCTCTCTCTCTCTCTCTCTGACATCACACTTCCATTGACATCAAGTGTTTTTATGTCCACCATACAATATATTTGCTTCTTATTGCGGTTCATAGTCTTCCAGCTTCCCAATCTTCTTAGAATGCCCAAACTTTTATAAGCCGGTAACCCTCAACTACAACGTCTTTTCCAGACACATAGCCAACACCGTAGCTGAATTATTTGTGCTTCTGAGCGTTGTCGTTGAGCACAAGCGTGGAGTCGAATAATTGACTGACTATGGGGCTTGAACGATGCATCGAAATCAGTATAGGAAGCACCTCTCTCCCAGTATTCATTCCTCCTTTGGCCGCCTTGGCCGTTACCTTCTATGATGGAGCATAGCTGCCTTCTTTGATCTTGTTTAGAGGTGCTTTAGAATAGATTATGCAAATTCTATAACCCGCCCAACCCACCCTCTGCCACCAACCCCCTTTTCCTGCCACAACACCGTAGCTGAATTATTTTGTGAATCTTCGAGCGTGGTCGTTGGTTCAGCAGCAAGCATCCACCCTACCATAAAATGTCGAATAAAATAGTCGCCTGAATATGGGGGGCTCGTTGAAAGATGCTCAATGAATCATGGTATATAGGAACTAAATACACGTTCTCTTCTCCGTATACCATGCCTCCCGTGCTGGCCGCGTCCCAAGCAATGTGTGCTTCTGCAGGAACTTTTCTTGCCACATCGCTGCTCTTGTCTTTGATCTGTTTGGTGTTGCCTTAAAAGAGTTGGAGTGCTTTTTCTTTTCTTTTTGTTAGTTTTTTCACGCTTTTTTTTCTTGTTCAGTATCTGTATCTCTCTTTGCTCTTTCTCTTTCTGTCTCTTTTCTCTCCAACCCTACCTCCAATCCTATTACATTCTTGCTTCTCACCCCCCCCCCCCCCCCCCCTCATTCCCTCCCTCCCTCCCCCACCCCACTCTCTGTCTGTGTGGTCTCTGTCTGTCTGTCTGGTCTCTGTCTGTGCTCGTCCTCTTCTGTTTCTCTGTCTCTCTCTCTCTCTCTCCTCTCCTCTCTCTCTCTCTGCCAGTCGGTCCTGGTCTGTCTTTATCTCCGTCTTGCATTTGTTCGGGCAGTCTCACGTCTCTCCCTTTCTCTGTCTCTCACGCTTTTTTTAATGTCTCTCCTCTCTGTCTGTCAACTCAGTCTCTCCAATCCTCAGTCTCCTGGCTTCTCCCTCCTGTCTGTCTTCGTTGTCTCTGTCTGTCTGTTTTCTGTCTGTCTGTCTGTCTCTCTCTCTCTCTGCTCTCTCTCTCTCTCTCTCTCTCTCTCCATTCTGTTTCTTCTGGTCTTTATCTCCTCCTTCTCCATCTCTCATTGTCTTCACTTTCTTTCTCCCGTCTGTCTGTCTGTCTGTCTGTCTCTCTGTCTGTCTCTCCTCTCTCTCTCTCTCTCTCCTCTTCTCCGTCTCTCTTGGTTACCCTCTGTCTCATGTCTGTGTCTGTCTGCATGTCTATCTGTCTAACTTGTCTGTTCTCTTGTCTGTCGCTGTCTGTCCAGTCTCTGTCTGTCTCTGCCTCTGTCTGTCTGTCGGCGCAGTGATTCGCCTTCCTCTCTCTGTCTCTAGTCTCTCTAGTGCAGTATAGATGTTACGGTTGTTTGATAGTGTGGTTTAGGTGCTTCAAAGCCGTTTGTGGTTTTTGATGCTATCAACTATCAGCAACCTTGTCTCAACAGATGAATTCCACCTAATTTTACTGTAGTGTTTCGTCTCTATCTCTGTTTCTGAAAATTGCTCTCTCTCTCTCTCTCTCTCTCTCTCTCTCTCTCTCTCTCTCATTCTCTCTCTCTCTCTCTCTGTCGACTGTTTTTTCTGTGTGTCTGTGTCTGTTGTCTCTCTCGTCTGTCTGTCTGTCTGTCGTATGTCTGTCTGTCTGTGTCTGTCTGTCATGTCTCTCCGCTCCTCCTCCGTCCTCCTCCTCCTCCTCCTCCTCCGGCTCCTACTCCTGCTCCTTTTTGTGCGTCTCCTTCTTCTGCTTCTGTCTTCTTCTTCATCTTCTCTCTCTGTTTGTGACCTATGGTCCTATGGACTACCTGCCTCGGTTCTCATTTGTCCTCCCTTCCTCGTTCAGTCTCACTGCTTTTTGCTTTTTTGGTTCGAAGATGGAAAAAAAAGTACGTACGTGTGCTATGAAGCGTTTCCTTCAAGTACGTATTCATTCATCCAACACCGTTTTATATGGAGAAATGGGCAGAGGAGACCCTTGTATATAAGTACATTTGTGAAATGTGCATTAAGTACTAGTTGAAGATCTTGAAGCTACCCCAGTCCCGTTTGAGCAGGCAAGCCTATGATATGATGCTTCTAGAAATGGAAAAAAAAAGGTAAAGAAAACTGGGCTTATAAAGTAAAGAAAGTCCTTTCAACAACAGGTTTTGGAATAGTGTGGATGGCCCAGGAAGTAGGATGAAATGAACAACAGTTCATTGCCGAATTTAAAGACGGGGCTTATTTGTTCTTTTAAACAGAATTGGCACTCGGATATGGAAAGTAAAGAAAAATATCGCTGGTTTTTTCTCATTTAAGAATGTGTTCCATTCTGAAAAGTTTCTCAATGTCATAACCGATAAATGGCACAGAATAAATTACGCAAGATTTAGGTCGAGAACTTTAGGTTTATATGCAAACAAAAGATGGTTGAAATGTGAAACATCCACATAATCTCCTTGTCCTGCATGTAGACATATTCTTGATGATGAAGAACACTTTCTGTTCCTCTGTACTGCTTATAATGAAGTGCGGACAAATTGTTCATTTTTCCAGTTAGATATAGCGAAAAAGACAAAATGTCGCTGGTGTGTTATCATCAGATGATGAACTTGTAATTAAATCAGTTGCGAAATTCATCGCGGAAGCATTGAAAATTAGACAGATGAAGGATATTGAAATTTAAGATAATACATTATAAGAGATATCAGAATGAATATTATCATTCATCGCATGTTGAAGAGATGAGTAAAATACATCATTCATCGCATGTTGAAGAGATGAGTAAAATACAAAGTCATCATTTGGTTGCGTGGATGGTCGAGTCAGTCTTTAAGTTTTTTTGTTTGTTTGTTTTGTTTTTGTTTTTGTTTTAACCTCACTGCATTACTCCTGTGCGTGAGGAGAGGACATAACGGAATGTTACGAATTCATTTGTTTTTGTTACCTTTGGATTTGATACACACTAGGAATGAAAATGAACTATTTGTTTGCAGGAAAGGAAGAGGGAAATGTTTTTGCTCTGTTACCTCTCCCCCCCCCCCCCCCCCCCCCCCCCCCCCCCCCCCTTGTCAAAAGACCTCTTTGGTAATGACAATAAAATATCAAAGTGTCAAAGTGTCAAGTGTCTCTCTAACTCTCTCTCTCTCTCTCTCTCTCTCTCTCTCTCTCTCTCTCTCACTCAAAGGGGCTATGGCCTTTATTAAATGACACTCCGTTTCCGTTTCCGTTCTCTGTCTGTCTGTCTGTCTATCTGTCTGTCTGTCTGTCTGTCTGTCTGTCTGTCTGTCTGTCTGTCTGTCTGTCTGTCTGTCGGCTCTCTGTCTCTCTCTCTCTCTCTCTCTCTCTCTCTCTCTCTCTCTCTCTCTCTCTGTTTGACGTTACCCTTTCATGGACATCAAGTGTTTTCAGTCCGCCGTCCAAACTCTCAGATGTTTGCTTTCCTTCGCATTCAGACGTCCAGCTCCTCATCCCGCGACACTTCCTCCAGCTGCTCTACCTTCACAACCTGGCAGACCCCCTTACCACCAGCCTCCTTTTCCTACCCCCCCCCCCCCCCCCGCCTCCACCTCCCTCCCCCCCAAGCCCCCTGCCTCAGCTCCATAGCCAAATTTATTAGCCCTTCCTCCTCTACCATTCCAAAGTAATCTATAGCATTCATAAAAGAGAGCGTAGTCGTTGAGCGCAAGCCTGGAGTCGAAGTATGACGGAACACTGAAGAAGGGGGGCTTGTTGAGGATGCTCTAAATCAGCGTAGGAAGCAGGGCTCTCCTATATTCATTCATCCCGTATGCCGCCTGGCCCTTGTCTTTTATGCTGATGTAGTGGCCTTCTTTGATCTTGTTTAGTGGCACCTGAATAGAGTTATAGTGCTTCTCTGTCTTTCATTTGTGATCATTCTTTTTTCACGTTCTTTCTGTCGCGTTTTTTTTTTTTTTCTCTACTTCCTCTTCCTGTTTCACTTTCCGTAAAACCACCTCCATCCCTTTCATCTCTCTCGTAAAACCACCCATCCCTTTTCATCTCTCTCTCTCTCTCTCTCTCTCTCTCTCTCTCTCTCTCTCTCTCTCTCTCTCTCTCTCTCTCTATTTTTTGACTGCCAGTCTGTCTTCTTCTTTCTTTTAGTGTCCATAATCATCATGTTGATTATTCTGACACTTTTGTGTGTACGACCATTTTTTATCCCGCCATTAAGGCGGCCATACTCCAACTTCGAGTATGTGTAACGCGTCATCCATACCAACGGCCAAACTGGCCTTCTCTTCCGAAAGTTGGTGATGGGATTTTACGTGGTGTGCAAGTTGTTGTGCGTGCGCTCACACGCGGAACCTCGGTTCATAGTCTCATTCGAAGGCCTGTGTGGGGGAATGGAGTCAGAACCAATGTTAACTCCGAGGGGAAATTCCCCCGTACTGAAACAGCCCGGCGGATGCTCTAACCACCTGAGCTATTCCGGCCCCTGTTCCTCCTCAATTCATCCTTCATTCAGATGTAGGTCACGTTCTTCTCTGTCTCTGTCCGGTCTTTCTGTCTGTCTTTCCTGTCTGGGGTTTTTTCCCTGTCTTCTCTCCTCTCTCTCGCCTCTCTGTCTCTCCCCTCTCTCGTCTCTTCTCCTCCCCTCCCGTCCTCCTCTTGTCTCTCCTCCCTCTTCGTCTCTCTTACTCGCTCTTCCCTCTCTCTTCTCTCTCACTCTCTCTCCCATCCTCTCCACCCATCTCCTCACCCCGTCCCCATCCGCTTTCTCTCTCTCCCTCTCTCTCTCTCCGCATCCGTGTTGTGTGTGTGTGGTGTGTGTGTTTGGGTGTAGAGAGAAAGAGAGAGAAGAGAGAGAGAGAGGTGGGGAGGGAAAGAGAAGAGATAAGCGCAACAATCAATAACTAATATCCCCCATCCTTTCCCCCCTTTTATACAGCGATAGCCCTGGCTTCAGTCTTCCGGAGAAGCGGCATTCCGGTTTTTGTTGGTATTTTTTTTCTGTCCTACGTCCCGTTCGACCCAACGTCATTCCTTGTTTTGTTTTGTATTTCCGTATTGTGTGGTGCCTCTCTCTGTCTCCTCTCTGCCCTGCTCTTTCTCTGTCTGTTGTCTGTCTGACTCGCTCCTCTCTCCTCTCTCTCTCTCTCTCTCTTCTCTCTCGCTCTCCCTCTCCTCATCTCTCCGCTCTCTCTCTCGTTCTCCCCGCCCTCCTCTCTCTTTTTTCTTTTCTAAGGTTTGTCTATTCTTCGCAAAAGAGGGTAGTTACTAGTCACCGAAAGGAGTCCGATCTTGAATAATGACAAACTATGGTCCCAATCTGGCCGGAAAATCCTGCTATGTCCATTATCATACACTGACCATGTTCGACCGCACATGCTGGCATATAAACCCTGTCCGTCCGCTTTCCAATCTTCAGCTGCGATACCGTTAAGAAGAACCACGTTGAAATTTTTAAGTGGGAATGCAAAGAGCAGAAAGCAGTGGGTTGTTACATGTACATGAAACAAACTCCACCGACCTCATCTTTTAGTCCTTTTTTTTTTTTTTTCCTCGCCAGAGCATTCTTTGGGTGTGTCATTGTTTCGTCATTGGGAGTTTCATCATCGTTGTCCCCGCACGCCGACGATTTTCACCATAGTAAATGGAAAGCATCACTTAACATGAATCTGCAGTTTGCGTATATGTTGTTTGAATTTCTCTCTCTCTCTCTCTCTTTTTCCTCTCTATCTCTTCCCTCTCTCTCTCTCTTCTCTCCTCCTTCTCTCTCCTCCGCTCTCTCTCTCCCTCGCTCTCTTCTCCTCTATCCTCTCCTCCCTCCTCCATCTTCTCTTCTCTCACCTCCCTCCCCTCCTCTCTCCCTCCTCATCCTCTCTCTCTCTCGGGCTCTCCCCTCAGGTCCTCGCCCTCTCTCTCAACTTCAGCCGGTCCCTCCTCCCCTCTCCTCTCGGCCTCATCTCCCCGTCTTCTCTCCTACACCCTTCCAGTCTCTGTTCTCCTCTCTCGCAATCCTACCTCCGTCTCGTCTCACTCCAA
>JADBJO010005916.1:42500-45000 GCA_016801955.1 Conus betulinus | reverse complement strand
TGGCGCATGAATGTTTGGTAGGCAGCGACAAATCGGCCCGTCCAGACGAACCCGGGACACACCAAGGGAGACCAGCGGGGCCCATATCAGTTAGAGGGAGGAGGTGGGGGAAGTAGATCGAGCCTGGAGGTCTCCTTCTTCGGGGATGATGGTAGGGGTGGAGGGGCGGCTGACAAAAATGCTTTTTTTTTTTTTGGGGGGGGGGGGGGGGAGAAAGAAGGGGGTGGGGGGAGGGAAGAAAGAAGGTGGCCCCCCCCCCCCAGACCCCTACCCTCATCCTTTTGGTCCTGGATTGTAACCAGCTGACAACATCCGATCGAAGGCCAACAGATAAGCACCAGAAACACACACAACACACACACACACACACACACACACACATATACACACGCGCGCGCGCGCACGCGCACGCACGCACACATACACACACACGGTCGCGCGCGCACACACACACACACACACACACACACACACACACACACACACACACACACGCGTGCGCTTCTGTGTCCCTGTGTCCAGTATACCCTTTCTCCCGCCCCCTCTTCCACTTCCCTTCTTTTCCTCTTGTGCTGAACCTTCTTGCCTAAACTCTGACGTTAAGGAACAGATAACGTCAAAAGTAACTCGTGACATGAAAGTTGGAATCTTTCTTTCTTTCTTTCTTTCTTTTTTTTTTTTTTTTTTTCCTAGGCATCAGGCGTAGCTGGTTTCGTTCATTGCGAGCTGTGGAAACGGATTACAAGGGAAGAACCAGTCTGTTGACAACTCAACTGAGGACTAGAACTTGCCAATTCTGCGTCTCTATGCGGGATATGAGAGAGAGAGAGAGAGAGAGAGAGAGAGAGGAGATGAGAGAGAGAGAGAGGAGAGAGAGGAGAGAGGAGAGGCAGACAGGAGAGAGAGAGGAGGAGGAGAGAGAGAGGGAGAGAGAGAGAGAGACGAGAGGCGAGATGGACAGACATAACAGAGGAGAGAGGACAGAGAGAGAGGAGAGGAGAGAGGAGAGAGAGAGGAGAGAGAGGAGAGAGGAGGAGAGAGGAGAGAGAGAGAGGAGAGAGGAGAAGAGGAGAGATGAGAGGCGAGATAGAGAGAAGGGGAGAGAGAGGAGAGAGAGAGAGAGAGAGTGAGAGAGAGAGAGAGAGAGAGAGAGAGACAGACAGACAGAGAGAGAGAGACAGGAGAGAGACTATCGATTTCGACAATGTCACTGTGCAGATGACCTTCTCTCATGGGCACGAGTGTGGCTGGAGAGAGACCGATTCTCGAGGCACACACCCGTGGGCAGTAGGGGCATTTGAACGCGGCTGATGTGGGAAGGGAGGGCACTGAGGCCTCGCGTTTTTCTCTTGCATTAGTCATGTGGTTGCGGCGGTTTGTCTTCAAATTCTTCCTGGGCCTTCCTGGTTAGACTTCGCACTGATTCACAAACACTAACTGATGAACTGGATTGCTGAATAGTTGTGTGACTGAATCGTTAACTAGGTTACTTATCTTTTGTGCTACGTATTTTTTGAGGTCACTCCCTCGCTGTTTTTTCGCCGCTGGTCTTGAAATAGTGGGCACCTGCTAGATGTAATGGTTTTGTTGTGGTGGCAAGAATACCGCGGGTTTATAAGCGGTGTGTCTCCGTTCGATATCATAGGCGAAACCAGCGTGGCGCGGACGGGCAGAGTCTACCGACGATTCTCTTCCAGGAGGCGAAAAGTCGATTCTAGACGCGCGTGGACATGTGATTCTCATTAAAAAAAAAAAACAAAAACAAACGGAGCTTGATGGTCCCATACGATGGTTCCCATACGACGGCGGAACGTGTGTGTGTGTGTGTGTGTGTGTGTGTGTGTGTGTGTGTGTGTGTGTGTGTGGGTGTGTGTGTGTGGTGTGCGTGCGTGTGCGTGCGTGCGCGCGTGTGTGTGGTGTGTGTGTGTGTGTGCCTTTTTTCACAGCTTGAGTGTGCAATTTATGTCATTTTGCTTTACACACACACACACACACACACACACACACACACACACACACACACAAGAGGAACGAATCGCTGAAATTGAAAAAAAAAAAAAACAAAAAAAAAAAAAAAACTCACGTGCAAACTCTCAAATTAGACAGAAAACTAAAGGAGATTATGTAAAAAAAAAAAAAAAAAAAAAAAAGGAACCAATAACCAAAAAAAAAAACCGCAAAACAAACAACAAACAAACAAACAAACAAAAAACCAACGAAAACCGAAGCTTCTCCTCCTCACGACCCAACTCTCCTCCAATGGAAAACGGGGCTTGAGTCAACGTGAGCGGTGTACAACCGGCTGGCCCAACACGGCACTGCGCGAGCCACGGCGCGCGCCCCCAGCGGCCGCACGGGCAAGCAATTACTGCCAACAGCTGACGCGCGGCTCGCAGCCTTTCAATCGCTAGCCGCGTGGTGACGTCCCCTTTCCCGCCCCTCTCGAAACCAACCGAAAAAAAAAGAAAAAGAAAAAAAAGGTCTGTCGCTTTTTTTGATT
>JADBJO010005916.1:35000-37500 GCA_016801955.1 Conus betulinus | reverse complement strand
TCGTAGATGCGTCTCCGAGGGCGTCGCTTAGATTTCCTGTTCAGCTCTGCAGGTATCTGTATCTCCCGTGCCTGGTAGACACCTGGATATATGGCATGAATAAGCGTCGAGTATGGCCTTACCATGTAGTCTCAGACCAAAATAGAGATTCGTAGCGTCATTGTTATCATCCTCATCAAGCAGCATGAGAAAGTGTGAATTTATTTATGTGGCCCCCTCATGCCCTGCTCTCATGGTGACCTCAGTGTGTTACTTCCTCTCTGCTTGTGTGCCTTTGGTGACGCTCTGCCGGGGTCAGAGGTATTGGCAGATTGTCAATGAACTGACGTGGTTGTGTCCTGCGGAGAGAAGCTGCATCCACAACTATATAATATATTGCCGTCAGTAGGGGGCTGGAGACCGGAATAGCCCAGTGGTAGAGCGCCGGACTCGTAATCTTGGGGTTGCGGGTTCGAATCTCCGCCGGGCCGTTTCGGTACAGGGGGGATTTTTTCCCTCGGAGTTAACATTGGTTCTGACTCCGTTTCCCATACAGTCCTTCGATTGAGACTATAAACGGAGGTTCCGTGTGTGAACGCACGCATAACATCTTGCACACCCCATCACCAACTTTTGCAAGAGGCCCAGTTTGGTATGGATGACACGTTACACACAGCATGTACCTTCCCCGAAGTTGGAGCACGGCTGCCTTAATGGCGGGAAAAAAACTGCACTCCCCCCCCCCCCCTTTTTTTTTGGGGGGGGGGGAGGGGGGTAGATGGGATTAATCCTTGCCTTTCTACACAGGGAGTGTCCGCAGGAGTATCAGCCTGAGTACGCGAAAAAAAAAGGTAGGGGGCTTAGTGGGTGGTGTCTTGCGTATCAGAACAGACATCACTGAACACCAACGAAGTGACTCGGCAACAGAGCAGTGCCTTCTCAGGTGGGTTACCTCACGACGACTTGACATTGACTGCTGCCTGTGGATTGCCGGTGCGGGGACTGTGGCTGGACGGTTCAGCGAATGGGGAGCCGAAATGAGGGGCGTGGGGTCATGCAACTGGAACAGCGCTGAAGATGAGACAGGAAGAAAAAAAGCAGCAGCAACAGGAGAAAAAAAAAACAAACACACACACACCACACACACACACACACACACACACACACACACACACACACACGACAAGCAAGCAACTGCTGTTTGACTGTTTATCACTTCAAGCTCATTTACCACTATCATCAGGAATGTCTTTGTGTGATGTCTTTTCAGATTTACAGTTTGCCTTCAATGTTTTTTTTTTCTTTAATCTGTAGTCCAGTTAAAGCATTTACTTTAAGATCATTTGCAGGGATATAGTAGGGATGCTTAAAGGGATATTTATATGCACTTAGATAACCACATTATGCATACACTTAAATAGTCCCAGACATTTGTGCATCTCTGTCTGTCTGTCTGTCTGTCTGTCTGTCTGTCTGTCTGTCTGTCTGTCTTTCTGTCTGTCTGTCTGTCTCTCTCTCTCTCTCTCTCTCTCTCTCTCTCTCTCTCTCTCTCTCTCTCTCTTTTCGTCTAATATCACATATGTGAACAGACGCAAAACTGAAGTACTGCTACTACTACTACTACTACTACTACTACTGCTACAACTACTACACACACACACACACACACACACACACACACACACACACACACACATGCACACACACACACACACACACACACACACACACACACACACACACACACACACCCAAAATGTAAACAAACGTGTATGCATCGAAACCTAACACCAACTGCAAAAGCAAACGAAGAATTACCGTGCCCATACCAGCTGCTCATTCGATAGAAGTTAGCCATTGTGAAAGAATCAGGTGAACTGACTGATGCAGGAGCGAGCTGGGTTCTTGGTTGGTGGTGGTCTGTTTGTTGGTTGGCTCGTTGATGACTCGGTTACCTGCGCATGAGAAGATAAAAAGACGCAAAACGCAGACGTCATGAGGCCGGGAATAAAAGGATCGTCGGTTTAATCAATGTTCTGCGGACTGTGACGACTGGGTGCTAGTGTAAAGTGTGCCTTGCCTCGGAAAGGTCAGCCACAGTATTGTTGGCAAACAGACGATACTGAATCTGAGTCATGAATATGACCATAACCTTTTACTCCCTTCTGCTAGCGGAAAACTGCAAGGATAAAGACATGCAAACTGAACTTGATATGTGGTGTTGCTGTAGTCAGATCGGAGAATCAATCTCTCTCTCTCTCTCTCTCTCTCTCTCGTCTCTCTCCTCTCTCTCTCTCTCTCTCTCTCTCTCTCTCTCTCCTCTCTCTCTCTCTCTCTCTCTCTCTCTCAGTTTGACTGTACGGAGTGTGAAGCTGTACGAGTTACGTTTGACATCAATCGTTGTCCATGAGTATAATATGGAAAGACATAACTTAGTTCGAATGATTTCATCAGCAGATGGAGACACTATCAATTCGCTTGCGAAGTTTATCGCCGAAACATAATGAAACAAAGGAAGAAA
>JADBJO010005916.1:25000-30000 GCA_016801955.1 Conus betulinus | reverse complement strand
TCATACATTGACTAGATTTTAGTATGCAGTCAACGAATTCATGTAATGCCATGTTTATGTCTAAGTGTATTAACGCTTGTGCTCTTTTCATTTTATCTTGAGACTGAGGAGTTTGTAATGAATCTGAAAATACACTAACCTTTTCGTCATCCCATATCATCTTATCCATCCATTGTGGTTTTTGTCTCATCATACTGTTATCAGTTTTGCAAGAGCTACATTTGAGCGTTAGGGTTACCGGTAAATGGTCTGATTCGATACAATTGGTGTCAACAGTAAAGTCAGACAAAAAAAAATCTTCACGAATCAATTCATTTGACAGAATGAAATAGTCCACTGTACTTGAACCGGCTTTGGAAATATAAGTCACACAGTCGTCGAATCCATATTCTTTCAGTCCGTTTAGAATAGAACACTTCAGGACATCACATAATAATAATAAATGGTTCCCAAATCCATTGAACACTACGTCTTGGGATGATCGTGGAAAGATACTGTCTTCTTCATCACTATGACGTAAATAGTTTGTCACATTCTTGCCATTTTCCTGGCCTGTACGGGCATTAAAGTCACCAGCCATGAGGATATAAAAATCATTTCTGGTACTGAATAAATCAGCTACACAGTGCTCAATGATGTCTATTCCGATTCCATCACAGGATTGATCATACACAGGAGAGTCACGAGGTGGAATATAAACGAACAGACATATAATACATTTATCTAGTTTAAAATAAGTCTTTCGAAATTTCGAGAACCACGAAATTAGAGTACCTGACGTTTAATCTGTTTGACATACTTAGCAAGACAATGTTGACGAAGACAACAACAACTCCTCCACTTCGTCTTCCTTGTTTTGTCAACTTTTTGGCTGGAGAAGTGAACGCTTTGAAATCTTTAAGCGCATGGAATTCAAAACCTGTGTATATGTATGTTTCAGTCAAACACAATAAGTCAAAAGTATTTAGATAACTGATAAAGTCACTGATTTCCAGTTTAGGAACTAATCCAGCCACATTCAAAATTTAGTATCTTTAACGGTACCTGAGCTGTTCCTGTGGGCAGGCCTCCTCGTCATTTCCACTCGTCACTGGCCAGGTCAGTTCTGTGCTGTATTTTCATCCACATCACTGTTCTGTCCTATACTGACCATGTCGTCCTCATCATCAGAAGAGGGAGGAGAGTCCACCTGGTTTATCACTGCTGCTCTCTCTCTGGCGCGGTGTGTTGATGGTTGGTGGGCTGGATAAACTCCGTCCTCTACCACGACCAAAGCCTCGGACTGTCTGCGCACTGTCAGTGTTTGTGTGCTTTGGATGTCTGTCAGTTGGATACGTGTTGTCGTCGTTGTTAGTACCGGCAGTTGTGTGACGTGCGTGCTTGTTTATAGGCTGTATTACTGTGCTGACTAATGCATTGATCGTGATTGTTGTTTTTGCTGTATGCTTGACTGTAAGCAATATGACTGTGCTGACTGATGTGATGTTCGTGACTGTTGTGTTTGCTGTATGCCCGGGGTGTTTTTGGATTGGACGAGTTAACTGATGGGTGATCCAATTCACGGCGAGAAGACACTGTCTGTGGAGGACCCTCTGACCTCGGTTGTAGCTGTCGGGATGTGTTACGTAGGTTGTCCCCACGTTGATGTCTCGTGCCGCTGTCCGTCTGCCAAGTCCTCGGTTGTCGTGACTGTGTCGGCCTCCTCTCCAGCTTTTCGTACTCCTGTTTCTGGAGGTCGAAGATATAGGTGCCCCTGTCCGTTACAAGCTTGTCGTTGCGTAGTCTGGCTCTTAACCCGTCATCTCGCATTTGGTTCATCAGGGGTGCCAAACCGGAGCGCTTCTGTCTGTCGTACAGTGTGAGAAAAGTCCTCCCGTACATACACAGATGACTGGGTGTCTCTGAGTACTCTGACCTGGCTGAGGACCTTGTCTCGTTGTTTCAAAGACTGGAATCGTACCAGAATGGCAGACCCCATAAGACGTGTTTGCTCTATGTCATTGGCTCCCTCACTTTCATGTCATAGTAAATCAAGTCTCTCACCTTCGATTCACATGACTCCCATGTGTCACCCCTGCACGAGAGGCCAAAGAAAAGGAGATTATAACGTCTATATTGGTCGTCTATCGTCTCTTGCTGTTTTTTTTTTTTTTTTCTCTGTTTTTTCCTCCAGCGGGACACACATACGATTTTAAATTGATACACTCATCTTCCATAGCATCAATGTCCAGACGTAGCACATTCTGGTTCTCTTCTATTTCAGTCAGCTTGCTGGTCATTGATTTCCTCATGTCATCAAGACATTTGTCGAGGTGTGCTTTCACATCTTGTTGCATCTGTTCCAAACTGGAAATCTTACTTGTCAATTGTGACACGGTACGAGAAAAGTTGTTGATGGCACTGAAGAGGCGATCGATCAAATTGCTGCTGCACGTTACTGTCGTCACCCTGGGTGTTCCTCCCGTCACAGTGTTCCTCCTGTTGTTGAAATGACGGTCCAGGGTTGGGTTCGACTCCGGCCATAAGTAACATGAGCAGTAGTGTAGCCATGGCCAGTTTCGCAGAGAAGTTGCGCATTCGAAGTCCGTTCACTCGATTTGCGGCGATGAAAGCTTTCTTTGATAAGATTTTAAACAGAATCAGTAGGAACATACCTATTGCCACCCGATAACATTGAATCGAACATCCCATGTTGAGAAATTAAAGTTAATTTGCAAAATTGTTGCTGATTTTGAGAGCTCTCCCAAAACGCGTCTTGTCGCTGTGTGAGCGATGTTCTGACTCCGGAGAGAGAGAGAGAGAGAGAGAGAGAGTCACAACACTGGGTTGTGACACTGGGGAAGGTGCACCGCTTACCAGAACCAGAGGTTGAGATCGAAAGCCAGCACGCAGTTCCAGCTCACTCAGCAGGCCACACACGTTTTCAACAAACAAATAATGGAAGTTCATTATGTTGACTTGGTGATTGATTGATTCTTTGGGCTAATGAGGCTTGCATTAACTTATCTTTATTTAACGTCCTTGTAGTCTTCTCGTAGATATTTTTTTTTAATCTTGAATGCATCGCTGGAATCTCGTCGAATCCGTACACAAGACTCCAAAACAGGAACAGAATCCAGGACACAAGAAACGGGGAACAGGAAACAGGAACCCGGAAAACAGGAACTCTTTGCAAGGAGGTGCCTAACTATACACACTACCTCAATATTTTTTTTACTAATGCCCAAGGACAGCTAGGTGCTCGTGTGTAGTGTGTATGTACACTCAAAAAACAGACAAATCAACGCAGATGTGTACAAGTCTAGTGTGGTGCAACTGTTTTGCATGTATCTAAAGTGAGCACGACGAAGACACCTAGATGGCTCATGAGATGCAACGGAATGTGAAGATGACACCCAATGAAGATTCGGGCAACTCTTCACCCGTTTTCCAAAATAAACACTTAATATCTGTTCATGAGAGATGTTATATATATGATGCGACGATGATCGCAAACAATAATAATAGATCAGACGCGACGATGGTCGCATACAACGTACTCACCAACATACTGATGCACACCAAGATGAATACCTGACTCATACAATCACGAAATTAATCATTAAAAAGTTTATTATTAAACAGAGAAATTACATGAATTGAGGAGCTGACCTCTGACCAAGGCGGTTCCGACGAGGCCTAGCACAGCGGGGCTGGGAGAGGTCCAAACCCTGTCCTGGTCCGGCCGCCCGTGGTTGCCTCCTACTGGCTGAAGCTGGTGAAGAAATCGCCTGGTCAACGGTAGGAAGGGATGCTGACGAAGGATGATACGGATTCTTGATGTTGATGTTGTTGATGAACGAAGTTATTGTCAGAAATGTGACAAGTCCAGTTCAACCATGCAGATTCTTGAACAGGCCCTATAGTCCTCGACGAATCCAAGCGTTGTAACGTATAAGGACACAATCACAATAAACACAGATTTCTCCTAGTGAAGATGACCAGACGATGTCGACTGACAAAATAACTTGTATCAAAAATACGCAGACTCCGATGAAATCAAAGGCGCGCACTTCTCGATGATGTCGTAGAACTATGAAAGAACAATTTGACACGTGAACAGTTCGAATAGATTCCAAATAATGTTTCAAACTTTGAAGAAAATCGCATTCCAGATCTGATCGTCGATTGCCGTTCTCTTGGTTAAGCCGTTTGTGGGGGGGTCACGTGATCTCCTGGTCCTCGTAACTGGGTTACGGCATAGCAATATTGATATGATTATGATAAATAGTTCATCTTATGAACTGAAATAGCAACGAACAAGTTAGTTTAAAAAAAAAAAAAAAAAAATGACACATAAGAGTTTCATTGAAGTGTTCTTTGCAAGACCGAAAAGTGAAATGAATGATACTGACGCAAGGAATCAAACTTAAAGACGTGGCTGGAGTGATTTTGTCATAATTTATAAAGTATAACAATGACGCAATAACTTTGTTGAAGGCTAAATCATATGCTGAGGTATTTTATGTTTTATAATCAAATAGAAAGAAGATCTAGTTGCTGCTTAAGAAAATTGATGAAATATGATCAATACATTTACAGAGAGAGAGAGAGAGAGAGAGAGAGAGAGAGAGAGAGAGAGAGAGAGAGACACACACACACACACACACACACACACACGCGCGCGCGCGCGCGCACGCACGCACGCACGCACGCACGCACGCACGCACGCACGCACGCACGCACGCACACACACACACACACACACACACACACACACACACATATACAGCATCGAAATTCCCTCATCAACAATTTTTAACACTTCGTGAAGAATTACAGTAAGGGTGAAAGTGTTGGCTGTTGATTTTCTAAATGGAGGGTGAGGGAGGGGGGGGGGATGAGGGGCAAGAGAAGGGAGATAAACAGATATAGAAGCAAAAAAAAAAAGAGTTTCAGGGTGAAGACAGGAAAAACAGTTGTGTTTTAAGAGGATTTTCATTTCCTGGGCCGTTATCAGA
>JADBJO010005916.1:15000-17500 GCA_016801955.1 Conus betulinus | reverse complement strand
GATTTTATTAAGTTCACGGTGTGTGTGTGTGTGTGTGTGTGTGTGTGTGTGTGTGTGTGTGTGTGTGTGTGTGTACCTGTGTGTGTGTGTGTGTGTGTGTGCGTGCGTGCGTGCGTGCGTGCGTGCGTGTGTGTATATGTGTATGTGTGTGTGTGTGTGCGCGCGCGCGCGCGCGCGCGCGCGCGCGTGTGTGTGTGTGTGTGTGTGTGTGTGTGTGTCTGTGTGTGTGTGTGTCTGCCCGTCTATCTCTGTCTGTGTAACTCTCAGAGATATTAGAAATGAATAGGAAAGAATATGGTGATCCCATACGTATGTTACTCGCCAACCCCCTCCCCCCCCCCCCCCCCCCTCTCTCTCTCTCTCTGCCTGTTCATGGGGAGAGAGAGAGAGAGAGAGAGAGAGAGAGAGAGAGAGAGAGAGAGTGCATAGATAAGTAAACATGTAGGTAGGTGGAGGAGATGGGGAGGGTGGGGGGAGGGAAAGCGGGTAGAGCTGGCAGACAATGAATATCGTCATTGTGATCATGAAGCAGCAAGGGAGGGAAACAGCGGCGGGGGAGGGAAACAGCGGGGGGGGGGGGGGGGGGGGGGGGGGGGGGGGGGGGGGGCGGAGGATGAAGGCAGAGGAAGCTATTTCGGAAGAGGAAAGGCAGGGGCGGAAGGGGAAGAACGAGGCTGAAGAACGAAGACGAAGACGTTTGTAGTTTGTGTGTGTGTGTGTGTGTGGTGTGTGTGTGTGTGTGTGTGTGTGTGTGTGTGTGTGTGTGTGTGTGTGTGTGTGTGTGTTGTGTGTGTGTGTGTGTGTGTGTGTGTGTGTGTGTGTGTGTGTGTGTGTGTGTGTGCGCGCGCGTGCAAAAGGTTGCGCTCTCCATAGTCAGCTTATGGAAACCATCAGATTTTGACAGGAAATCTTAAATAGGGGAGGAGGGAACAGTACGTCAACAGGAAAATAAGAAACAAGGAAGGTAACTCTCGCCTCCCATGATTAGACAATTACACGCCCTTGACTCGAAACAAATGCTGCTTGTAGCCACAATTTTGCCTGGCATACATACAGACAGACATACAGAACACACAGAGAACAAACAAGGAAACATGGAGTTTTTTTTTTCCGTCTTCTGGACAGACTCCTGTGTTCATATATGTCTCTCCAGAATCGGCTCCTTGTCTCAAGGTGAGACTAACCAGTCTTGGAGAGGGGGGAAGGGGGGTGGAGGCGGGGGAGGGTACGCGTAACGACGTTTAACTGATAATAGTCACGCATGCACACCAACTTGCACTCCCGCTAAATCAAGCAAGAACAAGAGCCATAACACCATTATCATTATCATCACCTACACCACCACCACAAAAAAAGGGAAAAAAAAAAAAGAAAAAAAAAGAAAAAAAGGAAAAAAAACAAACAAGCAAAAACAAAAGAGAAAAAAAGCAAAAAAAAAAAAAAAAAAAAAAAAAAAAAAGAAAGAAAAGAAGAAAGAAGTCACTAGCACAGAGAGAGATATACGCAACGTTAAACTGATAGTCGCGGATGCATACAAACTTGCGCTTCAAAACACTCGCTAAGACAGCAACAAGAGCAATAAACATAACATTATCACCACCACCACCACCACCACCACCACCACCACCACCACCGCTGCCGTCGCCAAAAAAAAACAAAACAAAAAACGAACAAAGAAAAAACAATAAATAAAGAAAAGAAAGCCAAAGTCATCAGCACAAAGAGATATAAACCGTAGATAAATATCTGGTGCTTTTATGGCCGCATGCAGTGCAACTGTCTCACAGAATATTCCATCATTCATTTCCTGTGTAGCAGACTACCCACAGAACAACATGTGCTCTACCCGACTTGGATAACACAGACAGCGAATTTCATGACGTCTTGAATTGTAGTCCTCGAACATTCCATGCCGCTGTTGCTTATTAAATACCCTAAGCGCTTACTGACTAACGTAACATTTATCACTTTGATGAACACGTATAAAGTCCAATCCAAACATGTTTGTGTCTCAGCATTTTCAAACCCAGTTAATGTTTGACAGATGACAATGAAAATTGTTGTTGTGATAGATAATCAAACTCGTATGTCTGATTGACTTTGGAACATAACTTACTCTGTGAAATGTTGTTGCTTGATTATTTATTTATTACGGATGGAAGTGACCAAGATTGCGCTGCTTTCTGACGTTCAACATTTCCTTGTGGAGTTTAGACAATTGCCACCGCCGCCGTCTCCATTCTCTCTTCCATGTTCCCTATAGACCAACGATTGCATTTGAGAGAGAAAAGGTGTATAAGAGAGAATTAAGCATGGTCAATGCAGCAATGTAAAGAATGTTTGAAGTAGGCTCTTGGTAAACTCTCTCTCTCTCTCTCTCTGTCTCTCTCTCTGTCTCTCTCTCTCTCTCTCTCTCTCTCTCTCTCTCTCTCTCTCTCTCTCTCTCTTATCTACTTCTGCTTTGGCCTCGCTAGTGTAAACACAGAAAACCTGGGCTATT
>JADBJO010005916.1:0-5000 GCA_016801955.1 Conus betulinus | reverse complement strand
GGACACAAAGTCTGACAGACAGAGAAAGAAATAGACAGGAGGGATACAGACGAACGAAGAGACAACAGCAAGCAACAAATAGGTCATAAGAGAGAGATAGAGATGAGAGAGCGAGAGAGAGAGAGAGGAGAGAGCGGAGCAGAGGAGAGGAGAGAGAGAGAGAGAGAACATGCTGGGGAAGAATGGTGACGAACCGAGGGAGGGGAGAAGGAACACCTTATTGTTCACCCCACTCCACTGATTGGATGTCCGCTGCCTTTTGTCTGCTGTCCTGTGGACATCAGCAAGCTGAATTCAGCAGACCATGATGACAGGATGACAGGAAGATGGTCTTGATTACTTGCCGCCTGGAATCGATTGTTTGCCTTTTGTTTTGTGCGCTGGCATGAAGAAAAAGAAGAAGAAGAAGAAAGAAGAAGAAGATGATGATGATGATGATGATGATGATGATGATGATGATGATGGAGAGGAGGAGGGTGCTGGTGGTGGTGTGGTGGGTGGTGGAGGAGGAGGAGGAGGAGGAGGGAAACAAAAACAAAGAAGGGAATGACGGAAGGAAAAAGGAAGGAAAGTAAGGAAGGAGGGATGGAATGAAGAAAGAAAGAAGGAAAGAACGAACGATCGAACGAGCGAAAGAAAAGAAAAGAAAGAAAGAAAGAAGGAAAGAGAGATAGCAAGCAATAAAGAAAGAAAAAAAGAGAGAAAGAACAATAAGGAAAAGCAGAATATGATAATGGTGATGGTGGTGGTGGTAATGATGATGATGATGATGATGATGCTGCTGCTGCTGCTGATGCTGCTGCTGCTGATGATGATGTCGTTTCTTTTTGATAATGTGTTTCAAAACACTCTTTATTCATGTTGCTTTTGTTTGATGGGTTGAAAATGGTCAGCTATCAAAATAATTTCATCTCTGTTACCTATGGCCTCTAAAGAGGCATGACTGTCGTTGTTGTTATCGCTGCTGCTGTCATTGTTGTAACTTTCGTCGTCGTCGTCGTCGTGTTTGTTGTTGTTTTTTTTTAATTGTAGTTGTCGTTCTGTGTGGTTTTGTGTGTTGTTCTGTCTCTCTCTCTCTCTCCTCTCTCTCTCTCTCTCTCTCTTCTCTCTCTCATCTCTCTCTCTCTCTCGCTCTCTCTCTCTCTCTCTCTCTCCAAGGAACCAGTGACACTATCAGTCAATGGTTTTGCTGTTCGTGGTGTACAATGTAGGTAGTGAACAGAGGCGGAATACGGTATTTCTAACACCGTTGATGTGCAAATCCTCCGGAAAACCTGTCCACAATCATTTTCATCCACTTGTTTATTCATTCATTCATGTATTCACCTGTTTAGTTACTCTCATTTATTTAGTTTCTGGGATGGCCTGTAGTTCCTCTCATTTATTCAGTTTCTGAAAGGGCCGTATCTGTCATTCTGGCAACGTGTCCTGTCTGTCTGATCGCCTGCAGCGAGTTATTAGCTCAGTGTGCCCACCTTATGGTGAGTCACTCACCACGAGAATGATCATAGAGTCTGGAATCCCCATCCTTTATTTACCCAACTTTCTCTGTACTGAACCGATCTCTGCTGATTGATTTGTCATCGTGGTAGATGGATTGTTTGTCTACACCAGAAATTTCTTTTCCCTCCTCTCATTATACATTGCTATCATGAATTTGAACCACTCCAGAGAAATGCTACTTTTTTTAAAAACTAATTAATGACATTTGTGTTTTTGATTCATTTACCATTTTCAGTGTTTGTTAAATTCTTTCAGTTTGTTACTGTTGTCAGTGCTGGTGAGAAGAAAAAAAATCCCCAGTGCGTGGGTTTGTTGAACAGGGGAGCTGACTACGTATGATTATTTACATATTTTCTTATCTCCCTTGATTGCCATCCGGAAAACTCTGGAATGGACTCGATGATTGTTATTGTTCCTGTTTTTTGGTTGTTGTTGTTGCTGCTACAACAGCTGCTGCGCTGGTGATATTGTTATCGTGTGTGTGTGTGTGTGTGTGTGGTGTGTGGTGTGTGTGTGTGTTGTGTGGTGTGGTGTGTGTGTGTTCTTTGTCCACTTCTTTGCATTTTTTTTTATTTTGCTGCTTTGCCTCGTTGTGACGCTTTTTTCCTCTCCCCCAGTTTCCCTATTCCAACCCCTATGCTGGCTGTCTTGAGTTTGCGGTTTTATTCCTAGAATGATGAAGCAGCAAGAGTTTAAGGAAGTAGTTTTAGGAAGTATGTGAGCTGCCATAGTGAAATTCCTACCTCCGGGTACTATCGACTGACGATTTTGTGCCCAGGAGACGAAAATGGACTCTAGACAGGGCAAAACAAAAAACGCTTGTGTTCACAAGACAAACTCAATACTCCCAAACGTGTTGTCAATGAGAGTTTAGTGTTGAAAACTTTAACTTTACAGCCCTTTTATCCATACCAATCCTCCTTATCCCTTTCTCTCTGCACACACACTCCAGTGCACACCTATATCTCTTTCCCCTCATTCCTCATCTGCCCTCTATCTCTGCCCCTTACTAAACAAAAAGCTTCTCTGAGTCATTGTCATAAGAGGGAGGAAGGGGGTTGTTTGCACGTACTTTGTGTTCCCTCCTTCAACCTTCACCACACCCTCCTGTATTTGTAAAAAAAAAAAAAAAAGACAGAAAAAAAAGACATTGGAAAAGCAACAACAACACAAAAAAGCAAAATGCCCGCTCTCTCCTCTGTCTCTGTCTGTCTATGTCCTCTCTCTCTCCGATCTCATCTCCTTCTCTCACTCTCTCTCTCTCTCTCTGTCTGTCTGCTTCTTCTCTCTCTCTCTCGCCCTGGTCCCTGTCTCTCTCCCCTCATTCACTCTCTCTCTAGTCTCTGTCTCCCTCTCTCTCTCTCTCTTCTGTCTCTCTTCTCTCTCTCTCTCCCTTCTCTCTCTCTCATCCTCTCGCTCTCTCTCGCTCTCTACTACTTCCAACCCTCTCATACCTCCTAGCGCTCGTGTTTTTGCTGCCTGAAGAGCAAACGTCCTCCGTATACCACTCACCTCTCCTCCCACCACGCTCCTCCATCTCCCGCCATCACATCTCATCGAAACGTTGTCTCTCTTCAAATCTCCTCTCCGGTCCCTACGTTTCTAATTTTCAGGGCTGGAAGGCATCATGGGTGCTTGTACTGTTACCATAACTCGTTTGTCGCCTAACGTTAGCCCCAAACATATTGTATACTGAGTGAAGAATTTGCGGGGACCACCAGACCCACCCAACCCATGCCGCACCAGGTTAGAGAGACATCACCGAGCGAGAGAGAGGACCCAGAGGGAGAGAGAGGAGGCGAGAGAGAGGAGAAGAGAGGAGACCCTCCCGGGAGACGGAGAGAGGGCGCGGGAGAGGAGATTTTCAGAGAGCTGGAAGGCTCATGAGGGAGTGCATGAGAGAGAGGAGACCGAACTCTTTGTTTGTCTCCCAACTTAGCCCCCCAAACAATATTGGATTGAGAGAATGAGATTTGCAGGAGAAGGAGAAGAGAGGGTGGTGAGTGGAGAGAGAGGAGACGAGAGTTAGGGAGAGAGAGATAGAGGGAGAGGAGAGAGGAAGAGAGGAGAGAGGTATGGATGGAGAGAGCGGAGGAGAGAGAGAAGAGACAGCAGGCAGACAGTCAGATGCACTATACCAGAGAGAGAGAGAGAGAGGACGAGAGAGGGAGAGAGAGGGAGAGAGAGGAGAGAGAGAGACTTGTGTGTGTGTGGATCGTGACTGTTACCCGTGAGATGTGGTGTGTGTGTGTGTGTGTAAACTACATGTTGTGTGTGTGTGTGTGTGTGTGTGTGTGTGTGTGTGGTGGTGTGTGTGTGGGTGTGTGTGGTGTGTGGCGTGCGCGCGCGCGCGCGCGCGCGCGCGCGCGTGTGTGGTGTATGTGTGTTTGAGTGTGTGCGTGCGTGCGCGCTTTGTGTGTGCGCGAGAGCGCATGCTGGCATAATTCTTTCTTGCAATGCTTATGCTTTGACATGTGTTTGTGTGTGTGTGGTTGGGTGTGTTTGTGTGTGTGTGTGTGGTGTTGTGTGTGTGTGGTGTTGTGTCTGTCTGTCTGTCTGTCTGTGTCTGTGCGAGTTTTGAGAAAACTAGAGAGCCACTTTGCCGCTTTGACGCCTGTCCTCGGCTCTGAGCAAGCTATTATAACAAAGGGGTAAACCCATGATTTGGCACATTGCATCATTAAGTTCAAGTAAAATAAATACTGATAAAATTAACAAAGTCAACAGAACGCACTGGACTAGAACGTTAGGACAGAGAGAGAGAGAGAGATAGAGAGAGATATAGAGAGAGAGGGAGAGAGAGAGACAGGGAAAGAGAGAGAAGAGAGAGAGAGACAACAGAGAGACGGATACTGAGAACAAATGACAGTGCCAGAACAGAGAGAGAGAGAGAGAGAGGGAGAGAGAGAGAGAGGAGAGAGAGAGATACGGGGGACATGTAGGACGACAACCAGGACTGACAGAGACTGACAGACAGACATAAATTGGATACAAGACACTTGACAGTTCAAGAGAGAGAGAGAGATAGAGCGAGGATGGCGTGATGAGGGCTATGGTAGGATAGCGGAAACAGATGTAGGGGAGAAGACCCCTTAGCTGTTTCACCTCCACTCCACTATGATTCTGCTCCTTTTGTCTTCTGTCCTGTGGACCTCGCCAAAGCTTAATTCCAAGAGCCAGAACCAAGGATGATAGATGGACAAGGAAGATGGTCTTAGGTTTCTCCTGGATCTAATGTTTGGTGTTTGGCCCTTTTTTCGGGCACTTTTTTGTGCCAGCTACAGCTAACCCCTGAAGAAGAAGACAGAAGAAGAATAATAATGTTTATCATATAAGTATGTATCTAAAGAAAAACATTTAGGGTCCCATATTTATGCTAATCGTCTGTTACTTTTTGTTTTTACTTTTTACTTTTCCTTCTCCTTTTTTTCTTTACACGTAACTTTTTTCTTTTTTTCCCCTGTCCGATTTTATTATTTTGTTTGTTTTCTTTTGTT
>JADBJO010005915.1:144606-147937 GCA_016801955.1 Conus betulinus | reverse complement strand
TGATTTTGAAAAGCAACGCTTCAGGTGGAAACGTTTATGATAATTATGTGATTTGGAAAGGATTTGTACCAGCTGAGCTGGGTGGTGTCTTTGAAAAGGATCCTGCGCCAGCTGAAAACATTCATGATTGTACAGTGATCTCAGAAAGGATCCTGCGCCAGCTGTGAAAACATTCATGAATTATACAGTGATCTCAGAAAGGATCCTGCGCCAGCTGAACAACATTCATGATATACAGTGATCTCAGAAAGGATCCTGCGCCAGCTGACAACATTCATGATTATACAGTGATCTCAGAAAGGTTCCTGCGCCAGCTGAAAACATTCATGATTATACAGTGATCTCAGAAAGGATCCTGCGCCAGCTGAAAACATTTCATGATTATACAGTGATCTCAGAAAGGTTCCTGCTAAGCTGAAAACATTCATAATTATACAGTGATTCTCAGAAAGGTTCCTGCTAAGCTGAAAACATTGGTAATATACAGTGATTTTGGAAAGGATCATACTCGAGTTGAAAATATTTTATCATTATACACTGATTTGAAAAGAATACTTCTCCAGCTGAAGACATTTGTAACCATAGAGTGATTTTGAAAAGGATCCTGCGCCAGCTGAAACATTTATGACTTTTTTTTTCTTTCTTTTCTTTTCCGTAGAGTGTCACACAATCATCAAGTTGATTTATTCTGACTCGTGTGTATGACTGTTTTTTTGTATCCCGCAATTCAGGCAGCCATACTCCAATTTTGGGGAAGGTGCATGCTATGTTGTAACGTGTCATCCATACCAACAGCCAAAACTGGCTTTCTCTTCCGAAAGTTGGTAATGGGATTTTACATGAGTGCTGCAAGATGTTGTGTGTGCGTTTACACACGGAACTTCGGTTTATAGTCTCATTCGAAAGGACTGGAATGGGAAATGGATTCAGAAAAACGGGGGGTAATGTTAACTCGGAGGGGGGGGGGGGAAAATCACCCTGTACCGAAATGGCCCGGGGGAGATTTGAACCAGCAACCCCAAGATTACAAGTCCGGTGCTGGGCTATGCGGGGCGTTAGTCTGGGGTGGGTCTTCATCAAAGAATGCTATGTCAGTTTGAAAAAGGTTGATTCACTGCCCCCAACGAATCACCATCCTGTTGGGAAATGCGAATTGTTGGCAGCTGGAAACATCAGTTACATCATCACTGTCAAAAGAGGAGATGTGCCAACTCAAAAGATTTATTGTTCCATCTGTCTCCCAAAGATCCTGTGGCCTGCCTGGAACATTTATTATTCAATCTTCTAAAGATCCTTCCACCTTTATTGCAAGGGTTAGGATTTTATTTATCTGGATTTTTGCAGTTCCCAGACTGTTTGCTCATTGTTGTTCAAATGGCAAATGAGACTACGCTTTTGTTCAACAGGGCACGCCCGGGTGCTGATGGAACCTGTTGTGGACCAAAGGAGAGACTATGGGACTTCCTGGAATCAATGTGCAGAAAAAACATTTTCATGCCTGTCTTTTCTTCTCTGTCTCCTCTTTCCTCTTGGTGTTATGTCTCTGTCGCTGGTCTGGATGCGTTCATCTGAAACATGACTCTCCTCCTGAAGGGCTGTCACTCATGCTGGCTTGGTGATGATCAGTCGTTGCCAGACTTTGTTAAGGGACAGGACTGTGCGTTCTGGATCACAAAACAGCACGACTTTAAACCATGGAAAGGCACTCATTGACAGTGCAGTGTTTCTCTCATGGGTTCCTCATGATCATCTGATCCAAGACGGCTCCATGTGGACGGTCCGTACAAAGCCTGTGACATGGAAAACCTGGTGTGGCTGTGCGGTGGCCAGTGGAGATGAGCTGTATTGGGAGCATGTGCTGACAGGGTGTGGAAAGAGGAGAATGTCTCTGTGTGTGGTGTGTGTGGTGGTGTGAGTGTGTGTGTGGTGTGTGTGTGTGGTGTGTGTGTGTGTGTGTGTGTGTGTGTGTGTGGTGTGTGTGGTGTGTGGTGTGCGATGTGTGTGTGGTGTGTGTGTGTGTGTATATGTGTGTGCGTGTGTGTATAGCAAACTACTAAATATGTTACATAAGCAATGGTTGTGCAAAACCGTGAACATATATGTATACAATGAAAAGACAAGTTCCACTAGAATACCTTAGGGGAAGACTTACCCTGAACAAACAAAAATAGTTCACTGTACCTTCACTGTAACTGCGTCTGTGAAAAGTCAGCATTACGTCCAGGAAACTCAGTGAGAAAAAACATGTACACCTCTCCCCCCCTCACCCACAACCCCCCACTCTCCCACCCTTGAAGCAGATCTCCTCTGTCGACATCAGACCCTAATGTTTATAACGTCAGTGTTCTTTGTGTCACCATAGGTGTTGATATATTAGACCCAATCTTATAACATGGTGTTCTTTGTGTCACCATAGGTGTCCAGCATCAGACCCTGTCTTTAAACATCAGTGTCGTTTGTGTCACTTTGTGTCCCACAGGTGTGGACATCAAACCCGTGTCTGTATCACATGGTGTCCTTGTGTCACCATAGGTGTCAAATCAGACCACGTCTTTATAACAGTGTCCTTTGTGTCCCAAGGTGTTAACATCAGACCCTGTCTTTATAAGATCGTGTCCTTTGTGTCACCCACAATGTGGAACATCAGATCCTGTCTTTATAAGACCAGTGTCCTTTGTGTCACCACAGGTGTTGACATCAGACCCTATCTTTATAACATGGGTGTCCTTTGTTGTCCCACAGGTAGTTCACATCAGACCCTATCTTTATAACATGGTGTCCTTTGTGTCCCACAGGTATTTGACATCAGACCCTATCTTTTATAACATGGTGTGTTTGTGTCACCACAGGTGTTGACATCAGACCCTATCCTTTATAACATCTGTGTCCTTTGTGTCACCACAGGTATTGACATCAGACCCTATCTTTATAAACATGGTACTTTGTGTCCCGCAGGTATTGACATCAGACCCTGTCTTTAGAACATCAGTGTCCTTTGTAACATGTTGTTCTTTGTGTCATCACAGGTGTCAACATCAGACCCTATCTTTATAACCTCAGTGTCCTTTGTGTCACCAGAGGTGTTGACATCAGACCCTGTCTTTATAACATGGTGTCCTTTGTGTCACCAGAGGTGTGGACATCAGACCCTATCTGTATAACCTCAGTGGTCCTTTGTGTCACCACAGGTGTTTGACATCAGACCCTATCTGTTATAACTTGGTGTCCTTTTTTGTGTCCCACAGGTTGTCGACATCAGACCCTTCGTTTTATAACATGGTGTCCTTTGTGTCATAACATGTGTTGACATCAGACCCTATCTTTCTAACAT
>JADBJO010005915.1:109606-139606 GCA_016801955.1 Conus betulinus | reverse complement strand
GTTCACAAGTTGAAACTTTTATGGTTTATAGAGACATGTATCATAAGAGGAAAGTACGTGGTCATTGTGCATTCATGGAGAGACTAGTTCATTGACTGCTATTGTCATTATGATATGGCAAGCATAGCTTAAGTATGAATTGTTCAGCCCATTCTGCTGTAAGTTATCAGATTATGAACAAGATGCGGAATTAGAAAAGAAAAAAAAGAAGAAAAAAAAAAGAGAAAAAAAGTGTTGTATTATGGGTATATGAATGCTCCCATGACTTTTCAGTCAGTGCCATTTTGTCTGCATATAGGGCAAGCAGGGATTCCCCGGCAACCCCGGACTGCCCGGAATGAAAGTGAGTGAATCGGTGTGATGCTGAATATCCATTGAACGTGGTCATTGATGATGGTTTTGATAATAATGATTGTGAAGTGAATCTGTCAATGTGTGGCTGAATATTTGAAGAACAAGCAAGTCTGTCAGTGTAATGCTGAGTATTTGAAGAACAAGTAAGTCTGTCAGTGTAATGCTGAGTATTTGAAAAAACAAGTAAGTCTGTCAGTGTAATGCTGAGTATTTGTTGAACATTGAGGCTGACATATGATGTATATAAGGCAAGTGTTTATAATGTTGGTCTGGTGAATACTGTCATTGGTGATGTGTGTGATAGTGACTTAAGTAACATGAATGTATTAATATAATTGTGTTTCAATGAATATTGACATTGATAATGTATGTAGCAGTGATAATGATGATGAGTGAGTGTAACAATAGCAGTGTTAATGATGATGAGTTGTAACAATGTATGTAAGATGAGTATATCAGTGTGATGCTACGTTTTATGAACATTGTCGTTGAAGATGTATAACTTACTGACAGATGTAATATGAGTAGATCAATTAACGCCAGTTCAATTAACATTGTCAGTGATGATGTATGCGCTAATGACGTAATGAAGGTGAGTTTAGGACTTAATGCTGCTTTGATGAACATTGACATTGATGATGTATGTCACAGTGGTGCTGAGGATAACATATATATAAAGTCCATGTATTGGTGCTGTGGCTATTGACAGTGTGTGCAATAGGGGTACTGAGGAATAATGTTGACAGTGATGCTGAGGATAACATACATATAAAGTCCATGTATCATTGTATTGGTGCTGTGGCCATTGACAACGTTAGTGTCTGTAGTAGTAGTGGTACTGAGGAGTAGCGTTTTTGATCATCTTGGCAATGGTATACAGTTACATTCAGAACACGACACTGCCAGTGCTGATGTCAAGGTTAAAAGAAACCATATTGAATGAAAAGGACAGAAGAAAAAAAAGGTTGCGCCTTAGGGATTGTGCAGGAGATAAAGTTTATGGTAGTACTAGTAACAAAGATGATGATGTTGATGATATTAACTTTAGAACACCATGACCCTTCCTGGTGAAATGGAATGGCGTAGTGATGGTCCAGCAAGAGATGTGTCAGTCGGAGTAGAGTCATGGTGGACCTGTGCGCTGCAAGGAGTCAAACTGCACCGAAGCAGAAAAGACATCATGTCTTTAAAAGCATGTTTTGTCCATGCTGATATAGTCATGGTGGTGAAGCTGTGATGATAACAGTGGTGATGAAGAACATGGTAATGGTGCCTGTGAACCAGTGGAATGATAGGTATACCGCAGTTTGAAAACAATCCCCCAAACACTTTTCAGTGCTGTTTGATAATGTGGTGTTGCACTCATTGAACTCTGCTAAGGCTTCATATGTTGTATGTGTGCGCGTGTGTGTGTGAGTGTGTGTGTGTGTGTGTGTGTGTTTGTGTGCATGTGTATATTTAGTGTGTATGTGTGTGTGTGCGGGTATGTATACAAATGTGTGTATGTATGTGTGTGTGTGTGTGTGTGTGTGTGTGTGTGTGTGTGTGTGTGTGTGTCACATATGGCGTCTGTCTGTCTGTCCCCTGTGTCTATCACTGTGACTGTCTGTCCCTGTGTCTATCACTGTGACTGTCTGTCTGTCCCTGTGTCTATCACTGTGACTGTCTGTCTGTCCCTGAGCCTATCACAGTGACTGTCTGTCCCTGTGTCTATCACTGTGACTGTCTGTCTGTCCCTGTATCTATCACTGTGGCTGTCTGTCCTGTGTCTATCATTGTGGCTGTCTGTCTGTCCCTGTGTCTATAACTGTGGCTGTCTGTCTGTCCCTGTGTTTTATCACTGTGGCTGTCTGTCTGTCCCTGTGTCTATCATTGTGGCTGTCTGTCTGTCCCTGTGTCTACAACTGTGGCTGTCTGTCTGTCTCTGTGTTTATCACTGTGGCTGTCTGTTCTGTCCCTGTGTCTATCATTGTGGCTGTCTGACTGTCCCTGTGTCTATCATTGTGGCTGTCTGTCTGTCCCTGTGTTTATCACTGTGGCTGTCTGTCTGTCCCTGTGTCTATCACTGTGGCTGTCTGTCTGTCCAGGGGGGACCGTGGCATGGATGGTCTGCCAGGTCTGCCAGGTCTGATCGGAATGAAGGGGGAGCGTGGATTAACTGGACTTGACGGACCCTCGGGGCCCCAGGGGCCTCCTGGAAGACCTGGGGTAAGGAAGCCTCTTCCAATCATCAGTACACTGCAACTTGCAAGCCGTAAAATCCCTGATCGGGGAGTGTGGAGGAATTCCCCTGCTGGAAATGTGTCACAAGAGGCTCCAGACTGCACAGGTTTTAGCCGTTGTTTGGCAGTGCTGAGAGGCGTTTCGGCCAGCTCACGTACTCTCTTCCTTTCTTTTCATGCCAGACTACTGTAAACCCAGAGCTTATTTCAGACTTTCGGGATTGTTATAAACCCTAGGGTACTGTGTGTACCTTGCCCCTAACCTTATGCTGCCAAAGACAAAAATTGTCTTAGTGGCAGGTCTAGCAAGGGAAATAAATACAACTTGCTAGTCAACGAAGTTATTCTTTTAAGATTTGCTCCCCTTTTAATTTTCCTGTCAGCTTCATGGTACAAATCTTTGTAACTTCGATTTGTCACATGTTTTCAAAGACCTTCTGATCTCTTGGAACTGACTGACTCAGCAATTTGACCTAATGTATACACGTTTTGTCTCTGTATTCATGCATGTCTAGCTTAAAGCTGGTTTATAGAATGATAAAAATAAAAAGTAATTATGACACTGAGTGACGATGTCATTGAATGATGGAAGAAAAGAAAGAACAAGAAAGAGAGATATATAGAGGAAAAACACAGGCTGAAAAGAAAATCTAGTACACTAGTTGTCCACACATTAGGTTCCTGAACAATTTTAGTGAATTTATCAATAAACAAATCAAAGGCAGGTTTAAAAGAATTTCAGTAGAGTTAGTCATCCACACATTACATCTGAAATGATTAATTGATATATATATATATATATATATATATATATATATATATATATATGATAGATCTACAAGCATAATACAGACATGCATATATACACTTAAAAGAAGCCTGTTACAGTTAGTTATCCACACAATAGGTGAGAAATTATTAATGGACAAACAGATAAATTGATAAATAAGTAAACAGAAAAGAAAATGAATGAATTAATGAACAGATAACTGAAAGAAAAAAAAACATAAAAATGCACTCTTGTCATTAGTTAGATAGCCAGCCAGGCAATCAACACCCTGCCCCCCCCCCCCCCCCCCCAAACCCCACCCCCACACTGCAAGGAAAGTTGACAACCCTGCATTACCTGCAAACATCCAACACTTTGATCTGAGGCCCTCACTGATTCTCTCATTGAACTAACTGCCTTCTTTTCTAGCGACCTACCAACACAGCTTTATTTTTCTGTCCCATGCGAGACACTTAGTGAAAGGGCCCGAACAAACAAGGCTTACACATTTCTGATCCAAACATTTTTGTTGCTGTAATCCAAGCAGAGGCACGTATCAAACTTGTGTACTAGTTAACTAGGAAAAATTAAATTCCCAGAAAGTGATGACGTCATTTTTGCACAATTGTGTGTGTGTTGTCATTGTTTGAATATCGCCTGACCACTTGTGTACAAGCTTTCATGCCATATCTACATTATCTACAGGAAAATAAACCTAGTCGAGTTTGGTATTTATAGAATTGTCGGGAATTCACCTAGTCAGTCATCTCAAGAGCACAGATACATTACATTTTCATGACCACTAATTATCAAAAACTAACAGCCCCACTTGTAATGGCCACTCAGCAATGCCGAACACATTGCTGCCAGATCGGCTTTACACAGATGACATTCAGTTCGCCGAGAACAGTGCGGTTAGCTGGCTGGTGGGGAGCACCCTGCAGAAAACACCCCTTTCCTGACCTGCATTCACGGCTTGGCCTCTGCAGCTGCGGGCGAGCTGTAAACTCCCCTGCCTGTCAAAACTAAGTAGCTTGCTCTGAAACAGCTGTGCCAACCTTGCTCGCTGTCTTCCTACATGTTGCATACATGCATTTTTTCCACAAATGCAGCAGTCTTCCTTGTGGGCAAAAGTCAAGATTCTGTGTGTCTTTTTGCCTGTTTGTCTGTCTGCCTACCAGTCTTCTTCCTCCCTGTCTGTTTATGTGTCTCTGTCTCTGTCTTTCTCTGTCAGTCTGTGCCTCTTTTTTCTCTAGTGTATCTCTCCCCTGTTCATGCATTTGTCTCTGGTTGTGTATTTAGTCATTAATAATCCATCTGTAAGATATATGGAGGTGCATCTTAATCTAGAGTTATATGGTTATTGATGTGTGCGTTTCATCTTGTGTAAATTTTGTCCTTATTCATGGTTTTCTTCATTTTGTCCCCATGTGGGCAAGAGCACCATGAAAAAAATCACCCAGGTTTGTGTGATTCCTTCAATAGTAAAAATTTGTCTGTCACTCTCTTATCTTACCATCCTACCTACTTACGACCTACCAGTCTTTTTCATACATTTTCTGGGATGCACTGATAGGCACAAACCAGTGTGGGCATGGCAATCTTCCTACCTGTTCACATACCAACCCTACCTGTCTGCCTGTTCACATACTAACCTACCTGTCAAACCTGTTCACATACCAACCCTACCTATCTACCAGTTCACATGTCTAGCTTCATATGCACATTCCTAAGGACCAAACTTATCCACCAGCTTGTAACTACCACTACATACCTGCCTATGTAAGTGCCAACCTGTCTGACCGGTTGACTGCCTAGCTTCGTCTTGTTGTTGTTGTTGTTGTTGTTGTTTTTTTTCAGTTATTCCCCTTCATGTTCTTTTCCTCTCTCAGGGTAAAGGGCGCGGTTGGGGAACCAGGTCCCCGGGGATTCTCTGGACCTTCTGGTTTGCCGGGTGACCCTGGCTTGCCAGGTCTGCCTGGCCAGGATGGACCACGCGGCCCTCAGGGGCCCGAGGGAGGTCGGGGTGTGCCCGGACCACCGGGACCTCAGGGGAGGGACGGACCCAAGGGAGAACGTGGAGACTCTGGGGTGCTGGGTGAGTGTGGGAATGCAGACAAGTCAAAGTAAGATGGAAGGTAAAGAGGGAGATTATGGACTGTCTTTGTAAGCGGGAGATACTGACAAGTCAGAAACAAAGGACAAAGAGGGAGATTATGGACTGTCTTTGTAAGCGGGAGATACTGACAAGTCAGAAACAAAGGACAAAGAAGGAGATTATGGACTGTCTTTTAAGCGGGAGATACTGACAAGTCAGAAACAAAGGACAAAGAGGGAGATTATGGACTGTCTTGTAAGCAGGAGATACTGACAAGTCAGAAACAAAGGACAAAGAGGGAGATTATGGACTGTCTTGTAAGTGGGAGATACTGACAAGTCAGAAACAAAGGACAAAGAGGGAGATTATGGACTGTCTTGTAAGTGGGAGATACTGACAAGTCAGAAACAAAGGACAAAGAGGGAGCTTATGGACTGTCTTTATAAGCAGGAGATACTGACAAGTCAGAAACAAAGGACAAAGAGGGAGATTATGGACTGTCTTGTAAGCAGGAGATACTGACAAGTGAGAAACAAAGGACAAAGAGGGAGATTATGGACTGTCTTTGTAAGCAGGAGATACTGACAAGTCAGAAACAAAGGACAAAGAGGGAGACTGAGGATTGTCCAGTAAGTATGGGAATGGTGATAGAGCAAGGAGGGAGAGGGAGATGGATGAGGGAGAGGGGAAGCTGAGGGGTGGGGTAAAGAGAAGAGATGAAAAGAACGATTGAATGAAGGCAAGAAAGGAAGAAAAAAAACAGTGGGAATGTTTAAGAAATGTTAACTAAAATTGAGCGCTGAAAAGTTTAAAAAAAAAAAAAAAGACAAAAAAGCTGACCCTTATTTTGCACCCAGATATAATAAGAGGTGGATTAATAATAAAAAAAAAAAGATTATGACAGGAGACGTGAATTAACTTTTCTGTTGTGTACAGAAAGGATTTTGATTTCACTATGTTTTTTGAATGATTGGCAATGAACATCCATCTTCTCATCTCACTATCACTGAGTGGAGGACAGGAGGGGGAGGAAAGAAAGGGTGCTGAATAAAGATGGCAGATACTCACAGAAACAGACAGACAAGGATCTGTTGATGTTTCAGGACTTCCGGGATTGGACGGACGACCAGGGCAACCCGGACGATCTGGCTGGCCTAAGGGAGAGCCAGGACCCTCTGGGGAACCTGGCAGGGGCATCCCTGGACTGAGGGGCTCCCCAGGTCTGCCAGGCATCGATGGTATCCCCGGCGAGAAGGGTGAACGAGGCATTGTGGGTCTGCCCGGACCTGCGGGAGACGCTTCCGAAGGCTTGCCCGGGTTGCCAGGTCCTTCTGGAGATAAGGGAGACCAAGGATTCCCTGGTCTGCCAGGCCGTGACGGTCTGCCTGGACTGCCTGGTGATAAAGGTGAGATGGAGAACGGGTGGATGTTGTTGAGGAGAATGATAACTCTGGCATGGACAACATGAAAGAAGTGGACTGAAGACAGCTTGACCCTGCTGTACAGATTTATGGAGATCTCAAAAGTCTAAGAAACTTTTACAGCACATTTAGGACCATTCATTCAAACACCGTGATCATGAATACTGATGATAATGATAAGATCATGATGATGACTTCAGAGAAGGTAGATTACCTGAAATATTCATTGCGGTGTGTGTGTTGGTAAACTATCTCACTTGCAGCCAGCGAGATGAAGGACTCCACAATTTTCTTTGAAGTTTATTATTACGGTGGGCATGGCATCTGAAAACTTGAGTTATTAAGTTTCAGTTTGCTGTTTCTTCAGAATAAAAGCCCATGAAATAGGTAAAGAAATAAATGAATGAGGTGGCTTGGTTTGCTTGCAGCAGGGTGCCAGTCTTGTTGCAAGGTGTGGGATTGGATTCCCATTCACAGCAGCCATGTTGAAAGGGAATTTCTGTTTGGAGTGAAGATCTGTGTAGATTCCAATATCCTCTTCTTTTCTTTCTTTTTTCTTTTTTTTTAAAAGTCACAAGTCATTTCACTCTATTTCCATTGTTCACAGTATGTTTTTGTTCTAATTCCTGGACAATATCTTGAATATGTAGTGTTTGACGAAGATGATATGTCTGGGTTTAAATCTGATCTAGTGAATTTGTGTAAATGTCTGATATAAAAAATGTGTTTACATGTGGTTATATTTAAACAACATATAGAAGGGGACATACACATGACACAAACACACATGCTGGCACATGTGCATGCTGTCTCTCTCACTCACACACACTCACGCACACACATGCGCACGCTCACACACACACACACACACACACACACACACACACACACACACACACACACACACACACACACACACACACACACACTGAGAATTAGAAACAGTTGACAAGGAAAGGAAACAAAGGACAGAAATTTGAAATGGGAAAAGCATTGAAAGAGTTGAAGGAAAGACAAATGAAGAAGAACAGGGAGGGGGGAAAAGGAGATGAAATAATGAAAGCAATACTGTGTGGAACTAATTCAGTAAAACAACATGGTGGGAACAGTGGAGAAAGGGGAGAGAGAAGAAGACCAAGAAAGAGAACTGAAGGAAAGAAGAGAGAGTGATTGAAAAAAAAACCCAAACAACCAAAAACAATATAGAAGCACCATAAAACACTTGCACTTCCCGCTACATTAAACATCAACTATACATAAACATTATGCACCTTCCACTCACGCTTAGTATGCATGTGCTATCCCTTACACCTGTTTAGATTGCACAAGCATATTGTGTAACAGTTTTCCTTCCAAGGCATCCTTCCTGAAGACGGAATGTGGCGACCTCCATGGTGGGATTAGAAAGGTTAACTTGCGCAAACATTTCGCCAGTAATGAATATCGGAGTTTTAGCTGAAGAAGGAAAAAAGGATAGCAAAGAGGAATTAATGATAAATAAAGAATTCAATGAATACGAATGGTAATGAATTAATGAACAGAGAAGTATATCTGTAGAAATGAGTAACATACAAATAAAGAGTTCAGCTGCAACAGAGAGCTGTCTCCCCTTAAATGGGTTTTATGGCAAATGATATGCTCTTGACAAATGAAATTTTGAGAAAAAACAGATGAAACTACTTAAATCAATTGAACAGTAATGTTCTGGGGGATAAATAGCTAAATATGTCATCAATTTTTTGTTTGTTTGTGATTTAAATGATAATGCACATTCTTCTTCTCCTGAATAAATAGTTGAGTAAGTGTCATTGTTGTCATTGTTTTTTGGCTAACAGCTAAGCACGTCTTTTTAAACAAGTGCAGTAATGTTTCTCAGGTTCCTCTGGTGGGCCTTGCGATCCCTGTCTGCCGGGGATGAAGGGAGAGAAGGGGTCTCAAGGTCTGGATGGTCTCCCTGGATTGCCGGGAGAGCGAGGTATTTCAGGACTCCAGGACCCAAAGGTGAACCTGGAGAGGACGGAGCCTCAGGTCTGCCCGGTCTGCCTGGTCTTCCTGTAAGTTGGAGCAGAGGAAACGTTCATGACTTGACCTGTCTTGAAAGATATGTGTTGTCTTTAGAATCTTGCAGCCTGTATTCAGTGCGCACCTGGTCCCGTTTTGAGGGCTTTGTGAGGTGGTTGTTTTTTCTCATGTGTAGAGCATAGCTGACTTAAAACTGAGAAGAGCATGAGGGAGAATGCAGATCTCAGCCAAAATCAAACAGATCCTGGCTCAGCGTTTTTGATATGGATCTGCGCCAAAATGTAATGGGATCATCCAGGGGCAACATTTCATCTTTCCACCGAGTTTGACTGAAATCAGTTGCAGACTTGTTGCTTTATGTAAGGTACTCGCTCTAGAAGGCACAGACCTCCGCCATGTGTAAATGGATCATGGATCTTCTCTTTTCATTAGGTCCACACGAACATGTAATGACTTCATCCTTGGACCACTTTCCATCTTTCCACCAAGTGTCGTTAAAGTCAGTTCAGTGATTTTAGTGTGATCTGGCTGACAGACAAGTCTGTTCAGTGATTTTAGTGTGATCTGGCTGACAGACAAGTCTGTTCAGTGATTTTAGTGTGATCTGGCTGACAGAGAAGTCAGTTCAGTGATTTTAGTGTGATCTGGCTGACAGAGAAGTCAGTTCAGTGATTTTAGTGTGATCTGGCTGACAGACAAGTCAGTTCAGTGATTTTAGTGTGATCTGGCTGACAGAGAAGTCAGTTCAGTGATTTTAGTGTGATCTGGCTGACAGAGAAGTCAGTTCAGTGATTTTAGTGTGATCTGGCTGACAGACAAGTCTGTTCAGTGATTTTAGTGTGATCTGGCTGACAGACAAATCCACCAATGCAAACAAAGCCTTGACTGAGGTGACAAATAAATTGATAGATAAATGGACAAATGAAGTGAACTAAAGAGATGTATGGACAAATGAAGTGAACTAAGCAGATGTATGGACAGACGAAGTGAACTAAGCAGATGTATGGACAGACGAAGTGAACTAAGCAGATGTATGGACAGACGAAGTGAACTAAGCAGATGGATGGACAAATGAAGTGAACCAAGCTGGTAAATGGACAAGTGAATTGAACAAAGGAAGGAAGAAAGAGAGGAAGGAATGAAAGAGAGAAAGACACAGAGAAAGCATGACAGAAAGACTGTAAGCCTGTTTGCATTTTTTTTTTCTCCCTGTAGAATGAAAAGCTTTTTTTCTTCTTGTATGTCCCCCACTCTTGCAGACAAAGGTGATAATGTGTCATGTTTTCTTCTTATTCTCTCTTTTTTTCTTTTATTAAAAAAAAAAATGTTACACATACATCACACAGTGCATGTCAGGGTTAAGAGGATGAACTATCAATAGACATGGAGGATATTCACATGTGCGTGAGTGTGTGTGCGTGTGTGTGTGTGTGTGTGTGTGTGTGTGTGTGTGTGTGTGTGTGTGTGTGTGTGTGCACATCCAGGGCAATGAGGGGCTGCCTGGCTTGCCAGGAGAGAGAGGTCTGAAGGGAGAGCCGGCTCGCGCCATCGTCACTCAGGGCCCTGAAGGTCAGTGCTGTGCACAAAGCAATGAGTGCTTTGTTTCTTCCCCCTCCAGTCTGGCCCACTTCCTCTGCTCTCCATCCACACTCCCTTCAGATTGGTGTGCTCTGTGTCGTACTTGTTCATCGAGGCTCATAAGTTTTCAAAGGAAAAACAGAACACCTGAAGAACTAAAAAAAAAAAAAAAGGAACAGGAGAGAGAGACAGGGGGGAGAGAGTGAGAGAGGGAGAGAGAGGGAGTGAGAGTCCTTCAGTGTAATGTCTGTCCATGTTATACAATATTAGGGGGGAAAAGAGAGAGAGACAGAGAGGGAGAGTGTGTTTGTGTGTGTGTGTGTGTGTGTGTGTGTGTGTGTGTGTGTGTGTGTGTGAGAGAGAGAGAGAGAGAGAGAGAGAGAGGGACTGATTGATTATTAATTGATTGGTTTATTATCTTTGTTCCCAAGGGTAACAGAAAGCATAAAGAGTCAGAGAGAGGTAAGAAGAAAATCTACCATAAACATAAATGTATACAAGCTAGTTCAGTGTCCCATGGCAACACTCTCCTCCTACTCCACCCCCCATCCACCCTGGGTATCATACATTATCCTCATCATTATCTTGTTATCATTGCTCTTTTCTACATTGCGCATCTGACACCTGCACGCACATGTACCCACCTGTGTTTCAGGATTCAAGGGAGATCTAGGCTCACCTGGTCTACCTGGAGAACCTGGTCGATCTGGAATTCCAGGACCTCAGGGACCTCCTGGTGCCCCTGCTTGCCAGGAACCAAGGGAGATGTTGTGAGTGCCTTAGGGATTGGGCTAGGCTACCTGCTGGGGATGTACATGTGACAGGGGTGGAGGGGGGGGTATAAGGAGATGGAAAGGAGGGGGTAAAAAAGAAAGGAAAGAAAGAAAAGAAAGCAGAGAGAGGAAGGGGATGGGGGATAAAAAAAAGATGAGAGACTGTGAGGCAAAAGAGAGAGATAAGAGAACAAAAGGCAGGTGAAAAACAGGCAGCATAGAGAGAGAGTGTGTGTGTATGTGAGAGAGAGGGGGGGGGGGGGACAAGTGGATCGTGAAACTTGGAGAGAGAAAGGGATGAAAATAAAGCAAATGGAAGTGAGGGAGGAGAAATAGATGAAGAAAAAAAGAGACTGGATGGGAAAATGCAGAGAGAAGAAAACAGGAGAAGTACACGGTGACAGTAACACACACACAAAACACACACACTCACACACACACAAACACACACACACACACACACACAAAAACACACACACACACACACACACACAAACACACACACACACACACACACACACACACACACACACTCTCGCACACTAACACATACTTGCTACCATGCGTGCATGCACTTACACTTGCACACACTCATATATACTCCCATATTCACACATGCACATACACACATGTTGTATGTATATACAAATTTCCAACTGCTGCCTTGTGTGTATATACCTAAGGGTGAGAAAGGATACCCTGGTCTGGATGGACGCCCGGGCCCCCAGGTCAACCAGGTAACCCAGGTGAATCAGGCTTACCTGGCATAGGTATTGCTGGAGCTCCTGGTGACCGTGGTGACCCTGGTATGAACGGTCTGCCTGGACTGCCGGGTCTGCCAGGACAGAAAGGAGAACCAGGTAATTTGGGTTTGTCGTGCTTTTCTGTGCAAGGTGAAGAATATGCAGTGGTGCCAATAAACCTGTTTTGGGAAAAAAAAAAAAGAATTCAGGGGAAGATAATGCTTGTCCTTCCATTGCGGATAGAGTGACCTTTTGTCTGTTTATGAGCTAAGCAAATAGATCTAGAGTCAAATATTTTATTTGAAGTGTAAGCCAGGATGACGATCAGGATATCAACTGTCTGCATTGCAGGTGCACAGTTTCACACCTATATTTTGGAATTTTCTCTTTCTGTTTGAATTAATAAGCTGAGTGCTGTGGCAAAATTGCTTGAAGTTGCTGATACCAGTGACTGCATTGGCACTGACCTGCAAAGGAAGCGGAGGTTAGCAAGAGAGCCGGGCATGAAGGGCCACAGACACTTGAGCCTTCTCTTTAGGAAGGTGAGTTAGGATGACGATCCTAAGGAGTTCCATTCTGGTGAGAGACTGTGTGACAGGACGGTACTGCACACTTTGTTTCATAACAAATCCCAGCATCAACCATGCCGCAGAGATATAATCTTCAGTGTTGTCAAGAAATTTGAGCAACACTCTCAGAGACATTATGTGGACAGAATTCATCTGTGTGGTCCTCGTCTTCCCATTTGAGCCCTCAGCACACTTGTGTGGCTGTACGAGCCAGCTGAGGCGAAAACATCCCTCAAACAGTCCCTCTGATGGAAAGCCAGCCGACTCCCTGGCCTGCAGGGCTGCCAGGCTCACCAGTGTGCCAGAGGAGGTGATCCGTCCAAACGCTTGTTCCCTGCAACAGCTTTGTCTTAGCTGATTGTGCTGTTGTCTCTGAATGCAAACCCACTCCACAGACCTAACTGAAAAGGATTTCTGGCAATTGTCACTGAGAGCTGCCTGTCTGTGTGTCTTGCTTCCTTTTTCTGTATGTCTGTCTGAGTTCGTTTTTTTGTGTGTGTGTGTAGACAGTGCTTCTTCATGCATACATGTGTCTGTTTTTCTCTGTGTTGACTAAAATGACAACCTGCTTCTCACTGGTTCCTGTTTGTCACAGGTTTTGTGGATGGTGGCGACTTCAAGGGGCAGAAAGGAGAGGCTGGCTTTGATGGGGTACCTGGCAATGATGGCTTGCCTGGACTGCCTGGCCTGCCTGGACCCAAAGGTAAGTAACAGGATTTACCTGCCCTTCGTCTTTACTTCTCAGGTGTGAAAACTGGTGAGCGGTATGGCATGATCCTATCTTTTAGCAAGCGTTGCTCCTGTGCATGTGCACTGGACAATACTTGTCTGTAACTGCAGGTTTGGCATAAGTGTTCGATATGTTGAAGATGGGTGTGTGTGTGCATGTGTACGGTTGTGTCTTATTGGTGTTAGATTCAGATTAAACATATCCTGTCTCAGGCGACAGTTCAGATGGAAGAGTGGGTTAGGAGATGCACATCACCAGAATGACAACACTTTTAGGTGGCAACAAAGTGCTTTTTTTTTTTTTTTTTTTTTAACTGTTTCATTCCTACTTTTCTATGAACCCATACTCCTCTTGTTCCTAGATTCTTATAATACGAGTATTCCCTTCATTCCTGGATTTATAGAGAAAAACAAAGAAGTGTAAAGTAAGAACTGCCACATATGCAGTAGCAAACCGGCCAGAATAGAGCGGCGACTGCTTTCCCACTCTATAGGGGCCGTCTGGCATACATTCCATTCATAAACACTGCTGCGCGAGCAACCTGGTCGTGACGTATACCGATGATGCGACTTGCGCGAAGTTCAAAGCGCTTACCGTGAGAACCAATTTTCCGGGCTGTAGGAAGGAAAGGAGGGATTTTCTGCTGCCTGGTTTTCTGGGCTGCAGGAAGGAAGGGTAGGAAAACTGGGTTGCAGGGATGAAAGAGTTAATGCTTGACCACCAATGGGATCACGACTTGCAATGTCTGAGGATGAACTCTGTGTGTGTGTGTGTGTGTGTGTTTGTGATAACGAGAGAGAGAGAGAGAGAAAAGAAGGGGGGGGGGGGAGGGGGGGGGGGGGGAGAGATGAATGCGGATGTGTTGGTGACCTAGCCTGTAGACAGGTGATCAGCTGGCCCTCATCAGGTGCTGTGCGTTGACAGGTGATGCAGGTCTGCCAGGTCTGCCTGGTATGAAGGGCAACACTGGAGAGCCCGGCTTGAGCGGTGTCCCCAGGACCCAGAGGTAGGTGTGGTCAGGTGTCAAGGCTGTATTCTCTCTTCATCTCTCGGTGTCTCTGTCTGTCTGTCTGTCTCGTCAGTCTCCATCTGTCTGTCTGTCTTGTCTGTGTTCTTCTGTTTGTGTCAGTGTCTCTCTCTCTCTCTCTCTTTCTTTCTCTCTCTCTCTCTCTCTCTTTTCTGTTTCTCTCTCTGCCTCTGTCCTTGCTCGTCTGTCTGTCTGTCTGTCTCTGTCTCTCTTGATGTCTATCTCTCTGTCTGTCTGTCTGTCTGTCTGTCTGTCTGTCTGTCTCTCTTTCTGTCTGTCTTTCTCTCTCTGTCTGACTGTCTCTGTCTCTTTATGTGTTTCCGTCTGTGTGTGTGTGTGTGTGTGTGTGTGTGTGTGTGTGTGTGTGTGTCTCTCTCTCTCTCTCTCTCTCTCTGTTTCACTGAGTCGTCGGTATGAATAAAACTAGACTTTGGTGTTATTTGAAAGCAGTGAATGGATTTTTGTTTTCAGTTGACACTGCAGAACTTGCACACAGGACTTGTCTGAGCTGTTATCATACTCTGAGGTCTCATGTCTCGTCTCTTACTGAATGTTCTCAGAAATGAGCATACCAAACCCATCTGATGAGAAAATGATACTGATCTTCTTGTGACGCTGTGTGTGTGTGTGTGTGTGTGTGTGTGTGTGTGTGTGTGTGTGTTTGTGTGTGCATGTGTATGTGTGTGTATGTGTGTGTGTGTGTGTGTGTGTGTGTGTGTGCATGTGTGTGTGTGCATGTGTATGTATGTGTGTGTGTGTGTGTGTGTGTGTGTGTGTGTGTGTGTGTGTGTGTGCAGTGTATGTGTGTGTGTGTGTGTGCATGTGTGTGTGTGTGTGTGTGTGTGTGTGTGTGTGTGTGTGAACAGGTCTACCAGGGCCACGTGGAGAGAAGGGACTCCCTGGTCTTCCAGGTGCTTCAGGTTCTAACAGGACCCAAAGGAGACAGTGGTCTGCCCGGCCTGCCTGGCAACGACGGTAAGGCTGATTCCACACACGACTGCACAGTGAAAACTCCCAGCATAACGGCCCCTACCCACCACCTAACTTCCGCCTACCTACCAACTCCTTTTAAAGACTGACTTGTTTGGAACAGTCTAAAATACAGTGAATACCGTGAACTAAAAAAAAGAAAATCTAGAGATAAAGTTCTCGAGTGGTGAGTGCACTAGGGGAATGGAACCATGGCAGGGGCCTTGAGCAAAGAACAACAACTCTTGGTAACTTCTGTGTGCAAAATTTGCATCAGGTTGTGCCTGCTTCTTTGACAACATGCCCTGAAACATTGAAAAAAAGAAAAAACAAGGAGAGAGTGTGAGTCTAAATGTTCTGTAGTTAATGTAAGATCAGGTGATCACTACCAAGAAGAAGCCGTGTAATGTGATGGCAGATGAAAAGGAAACCAGCACATCTCCTCCCCTCCTCCCCCAAGTTTGGCACAAATTCAGAATTTTGTACACATTCTTTGTAGAAACAAATGCTAGTTTTGTTGAAAAGTGCACCAACAGCAGTTGTAGGGTAAACAGGTCAGAATTCATCTTTCTCTTGATCAAGGGCTACAAGGTTCAAAACCCGCTTGATATAACTAGATTAGAGAAGTTTTTCTCTTTGGAGTTGACAACTGTGCAAACTGCAACCCCCCTCGAAGTTCTATGGAGGAGACTTTGGATGGGAGAGGTGGGGAACAATTGGATAGAGTATATGAGAAAAATGATGATGAAGTGAGGTGTTGTATAATTAAAGGAATATTACTTGATGGACTAGGAGTGGAACAGTTGGCCAGTGGTTAAAAGAAAAATGATAATGGAGTGATCTGTATGCAAATAAAGAATATTACTTAGTGGACTGTGTGAAAGGCAAGTGGTTAAGTTAACAAGTCCTCATTTAGCAAATGATAATGATTCTAAAGAGTAAAAGCTCCAACATTCCTAGTATGTGTTGATGGCACTATTTCATATAAGAAAGGCTTCATTAACTCACAGTCAAAAATGGTATGCTGAACAGTAACAACACTCACGACAGTTACACTTATTATTAGTAAGGTAATATTTGAAGTGTGAAAATCTGATTCAAAATAGGTCTGCAGATAGAAAGGAGGTCTGATAGAATCCTTTAAACTGGGTTTTGAACATGAATTGAAAGATGTTTAAAATCTCTCTTTCAAATATGTTACTCATTTTTTTTTTGTATGACATGAGTGGTTGGCTGTTATACTACCAAAAAAATTCTTTGCTCCCCTTTTGTGTGTGTGTGAGTGTGTGTGTGAGTGTGAGTGTGTGTGTGTGTGTGTGTGTGTGTGTGTGTGTGTATGCATACACATGCGCATGCATGCCCATGTGTGTGTGTGCTTTTGACTGCATATGAAGTGTCACCAATGAATGTTGTGTGTGCTGTCCTTGTGTAAGTGTGTGTATAAGTGTATGTGTGTGTATGTGTCTATACTGTGTAATATGACATGAATGTATCGCCGTGTGCTGACAGGAGAACCTGGCCTACCTGGCCTGCCGGGCGAGGCTCTGCAAGGCCTGCCAGGTCCCCGAGGAAACCCTGGAGCTCCTGGGCTGCCTGGCAGGGATGGAGAACCTGGTTTCCCAGGTATGATGACGCCCACTATGTGATACACCATCTTCATCACCTCCCACCGGGTTTTGCAAGACTTGTCTGTTCAAAAGCTACTGAGTGCCATCCTGTTCTTGAATATTTTTAAGAGCCTTTGAATTGGATCATTGTGAGAAGATGACTAGAATTTTATGCTCTTTGTGTTTTTAGGATGTACTAGTAAGTAAATTCTTTCAGGGTCGTCAGAATGTCCTCCACATGTGAGCAGAATCAGTATTGGTAACCAGCTTTTCCTTCAGTACAATATTAGTCAGGCAATAATCATTACTGACTCCCATTTATAATTGATCTGGGCTGGTTTGTATGCGTTAACTGTTTCTTTGATCATTTGGTAAGCCAATCGATTGAGAGTCTTGTGATTAAAGCTGATGTTTGAAAACGTAGAAATCAAAAGATGACTGTCTCCTCCTTTTGGCAAGGCAGGTGTCACTGAACTGTGAATGTCCTGCTGCCCAGGTCCTGATGGCCTGCCTGGTCTGCCGGGACTGAAGGGGGAGATGGGAGAGGATGGGTTGCCGGGCCTGCCAGGACAGGATGGACCCAAGGGAGACGCTGGCTTGCCTGGCCGTAACGGACCTCCCGGAGAGGATGGCTTGCCTGGACTGCCAGGAATTCCTGGTCAGTTCATACCTTCTTCATGGCTGACAATGTCTTTTTCTTTAAAAGCCTGTACTGTTTTTTTTTCTTCATTGTCGTTGTTCAATAAATTTTTGTCTCCCTTAAAAATGCCCATACTGTATTATTAACCCTTTAAGTACAGCCTTTTTTTGCTGTGTAACACACTTGTAACTACCAAGTCATTTTTGGTAACACGCTTGTAACTACCAAGTCATTTTGTTAGAGAGCCAAACAAAGTTTTTATGAACTTACAAAATTCAGGTCCTGTTTGAAAATAGTATTTTTTAGATGCTCAGTATGTTTTTCATGTGTACCAACCATGTCACCACAGGTATGCTCTGATGAATGAACATAGAATCAAACAGGTGCATATAAAACAAACACCAGTATACATGCGCAAATGTGCGCACACGCACACACACACACACACACACACACACACACATACCACATACACACACACACACACACACACACACACACACACACACACACACACACACACACACACACACACACACACACATACATGTTCACACACACACACACACACACACACACACACACACACACACACACACACACACCAGTATACCTATCAAAATGTCACATCCATTTTCACAGGTGATGCGGGGACCAAGGGAGAGGCAGGTGTGCCTGGTCTCCCTGGTCTGTCAGGACCAAAGGGAGAACCAGGTCTGGAAGGACGACCAGGTGAACCAGGTCTGCCTGGCCTGGATGGTCGACCAGGTGAACCAGGACCTCCGGGTCAGGATGGGCTACCAGGATTACCAGGTGAGACATACAGCGTCCTTTTTATCTGAAAGAAAGGGAAGTTATGCACAAAAATTAACTGTTCAAAGATAGAAAATTTGACAAATGTACACAAACTTGAAAGGAGAAATGGATTTATTCGGCACAATGTTGACAGTTGCATAATGTTTACACTGGGTAAGCAATTTGCCATGTAAACAATTCGCAAACAAACAGCTTTTTCTGTTAATGCAAGATTTGCATAATGTAAACAGTATGTAACTTTCAGCAGAATGCTTCTCATCTGCAGAAATTGCAAACTGTAACACAACAAGATTTGTAAGGCTCTTGTGCTATTGCTTTTTTTTGTTGTGATCAGTGGTTAACAATTTTGCTGAAAAAAAGGGTTTGTATCAGGTAAGATGTGTGCTTCATGGGGATTATAGATAATACAAGCGAACTTAAGGATGAGGATGAGGACATTTCTAGTATGATGATTATGACAACAATGGAGACAGATGACAGATGATGATGGTGAAAGATGGAAAGGTGGTTCATGGCTGTCCAGACGCTGCTTACATAGCTGACTCAGATGGTAGTGGAGGTAACCATGATGGCAATGATGATGATAATGTGACAGGTCTGAAGGGAGACATTGGTGTGATGGGATTCCCTGGAGAGCCAGGTCGTGATGGAGAGCCAGGTTTACCTGGCCTGCCAGGTGTCACAGGACAGAAGGGAGAGCAGGGACAGCCAGGGGACCCCAGCCTCCCAGGACTGCGAGGTGAGATAACAGTGTTGTGTCCACTGAGATAAGGGTGTTGTGTCCGCTGAGAGAAGGGTGTTGGTGTCCGCTGAGAGAAGGGTGTTGTGTCCGCTGAGAGAAGGGTGTTGTGTCCACTGAGATAAGAGTGTTGTGTCCGCTGAGATAAGGGTGTTGTGTTGGCTGACATAAAGGTGTTGTGTCCACTGAGATAAGGGTGTTGTGTCCACTGAGTCCACTGAGATAAGGGTGTTGTGTCCACTGAGATAAGGGTGTTGTGTCCACTGAGCAGGTGATATACAGTCACTCCTGGGTCCATGGCAAGCTTTAGAATGAACAAAGCTTGTATTTGGGACCCACATGGAATTTTTAAAAAGTTCCACCTTATCAAATCTTAAATAAATGTCAGCGAACCGCCCAGAGAAACGTGGACAAACGAGTCACAAGACAAACCACAACGCGTTTCAACCTCTTAGGTCTTCTTCAGGTGCAACAAACAAGAAACAAATAACGAAAATGCACTTAGCTTTGATCGCTTCTGTGTTCAGCGCAAGAAAGAAGGCGTTGAATGAAAACGAGGCTGTTGAAGGGAAATAATGTGCGAGTCAAAGTCGTAATGATGATAATATTACTGACAGGAATACTAATAATGGTCAAAATATTATATATATATATATATATATATATATATATAAAAAAGAGAGACAAGATTACTACCAGTCTTGGTGTCAATAAGTAGGTATGGGAGAAAGGAGAGTGGGTTAGAGGATTCTTAAACAGCTGGGTTGCCGTGGCAACAGTCCCGGAGGCTAAGGCGATGGTGAAGTGTGTGTGCGGGTGTGTGTGTGTGTGTGTGTGTGGTTGTTAGTGTGTGTGAGTGTGTGTGTGTGTGTGTGTGTGTGTGTGTGTGTGTGTGTGTGGATATGTGTGTGTGTGGTTATCAACATTTCCACAACATATGCATAGGAAAGAGGGAAGATGGAACAGGAGTACGTGTTGAAGAAATAGTGAATGAAAATAAAAGAAAACCAAATGAAGTGAGGGAAATGGAGTGGACAAGTATCTGAATAAACAATAGACTGATGTGAGAAATAGAGAGGGTGTGGTGAGAAGGGAAAGGAAGATAGCTATAAGTTATGTATAAGGTAAATAGTGGGATATATGGTAGTATGTGTGTGTAGTGGGAAGATATTGTGGGCTGAGACTGAAGTGATGGTTGGTACATGTAACTTTAAGGTGTTGATGGTAAGAGGGTGGAGGGAAGAAGGGATGGGTTTATATATACTGACTGGGGGGGGGGGGGGGGGGGGGGGGGGGGGGGGGGGGCATATTCACACCTATACACTCTCTCTCTCTCTCTCTCCCTCTCCTCCCCCCCCCCCCCTCTCTCTCTATCTCTCTCTCTAAAAATTAAGTTATTGTTTCTAAGTATTATCATTATTTTAATTCTACAATTATGGCCGGCAATGGGATTAGTGATAATAGGACATAATGCTTAGAAGCATAAAGGTGAAAATGACTGACGGTAATAACAATGACATCAGTGTTGTTGTAAATTAAATGTAGTGATGTAATGATGTTGATGAAGAGAACAGTAAAGGTAATGATAAGATGATAGTGATAAAGTAATAAAGGTTTTAAGTAATATACCTTCTTACCATCAACACCTTAAAGCGGTGGTAAGTGCAGTAACACTAGCGGAAATAAAGGCGCCAGGAAAGGAGAGGGAACGACCAGCGATAAAGGAGCTAGCATTCTATTTATTATGTGTGTGTGTGTGTGTGTGTGTGTGTGTGTGTGTGTGTGTGTGTTGTTCCATTAGTAATGTCAGCCTGTTCATTGGTTACCCCCGCCTCCACCCCCAGCAACCGCCATACCTACCAAACCCCTACACACATCATTACTAGGGCAGGGGGAGGGGGAGTGGGGAGTAAGTCGATTGACGTAGCAAATGGTGAGACTCGGAGAGTGTAGGAAAAGGGAAAAGATGATAGCTGCAACCTATGTCTGAGGTAAACAGTGGGAGGTAGGGTAGTGTGGGTGTGTGTAGGTGGAGGATATTTTAGACTGGAGCTGCAGAGGTAGAATGGTACATACTACTTTTGGACGTTGATGCCATGAGGATGGACAGTGCCCAGTTTGGCAATGAGATAAGATTCCTGCATAAGGCGTTCCAAGTTGTCACTCTTCGATTGCCAAAGTGCCAAGACTTTGACATGGTTGATGTTGTGTTGGGCATGGTTGAAGTGTAGGGCGACTGGTTTGGGCCGGTGGTGGCGGATGTCGGCCAGGTGTTCAGAGATGCGCGTCTCAAGTGTGCGAGATGTCTCACCTACATAGATCTTACCACACAGCTGACAGTGGATGGCATACACAATGTTGTGGCTCTGGCAGGAGAAAGTGCGTTTAATAGTGAAAGAGCCCGTGGGGGCCATGTAAGATGGTGTCTGGTTTGGTGAGAGAGCAGATTTTGCAGTTGGTTTTGAGCAGGGGAAAGTACCTGGTGGCTTAGTTGTGGATATTTTGTTCAGCTTAGAGCGCACCAGTAGGTCGTTGAGGTTTTTGTCACTCAACATGATTAATTCATACAACACAGATCCACTTTTTCAACCCAGCCTCCTCTTTACACTTGATGTCGTCTCTCTCTACACTTCCATCCCTCATGCTGATGGACTGAAGGCCCTCGCATTCTTCCTTAACAAACGGCCCCCAAACCAACAACACCCTCCACAGCTACACACTGGTCAGACTTGCAGAATTAGTCCTCACCCTCAATACTTTTGAATTTAAACAACCATACATTCTCACAAATCAGTGGTGTTGCTATGGGAACCAAAATGGGACCATCCTATGCCTGCCTCTTCATGGGACACCTAGAACACCGCCTACTAACCTCTTACACAGGCCCAACACCAGAGCTCTACAAAAGATACATAGATGATGGATTGGGAGCCACATCCATGCCAGAACATGACCTCCAGAATTTCCTTAACTTTGCTCAGACCTTCCATCCATCCATCCAGCTGACCTACACCATTTCTCAGTCAGTTAACTTCCTGGACATCACTATCTCCCTCAAAGATGGACTGCTTCAAACCTCAGTCTTCTACAAACCTACTGATGCGCACTCATACCTGGACTACACATCTTCCCACCACCAGTCCACTAAAACAGCATTCCATATTCTGAATTCCTTCGCCTACGCAGACTCTGCTCTAGCGAAGAAGATTTCACTATACAAGCAACCAAAATGTCTGATTTTTTCACCAACCGTGGCTACCCTAGTGCCGTCATCAATGATGATGCTCTCAGTCGCACTGCAGCTAAATCCAGAACATCTACTCTGGAAACTAAATCTCCCAAAGAGACAGACAGACCCACTGCCTGCCTTCTCTTCCATCCTCACAATCTGCCCATCTGCAGGATCCTGAAGTCTAACTGGCACATAGTAGAAAATCATAAACCTGCCTTTGAGACCAAACCAATGATCACTTTCAAACGTGACAAAAACCTCAACGACCTACTGGTGCGCTCTAAGCTGAACAAAATATCCACAACTAAGCCACCAGGTACTTTCCCCTGCTCAAAACCCAACTGCAAAATCTGCTCTCTCACCAAACCAGACACCATCTTACATGGCCCACGGGCTCTTTCACTATTAACGCACTTTCTCCTGCCAGAGCCACAACATTGTGTATGCCATCCACTGTCAGCTGTGTGGTAAGATCTATGTAGGTGAGACATCTCGCACACTTGAGACGCGCATCTCTGAACACCTGGCCGACATCCGCCACCACCGGCCCAAACCAGTCGCCCTACACTTCAACCATGCCCAACACAACATCAACCATGTCAAAGTCTTGGCACTTTGGCAATCGAAGAGTGACAACTTGGAACGCCTTATGCAGGAATCTTATCTCATTGCCAAACTGGGCACTGTCCATCCTCATGGCATCAACGTCCAAAAGTAGTATGTACCATTCTACCTCTGCAGCTCCAGTCTAAAATATCCTCCACCTACACACACCCACACTACCCTACCTCCCACTGTTTACCTCAGACATAGGTTGCAGCTATCATCTTTTCCCTTTTCCTACACTCTCCGAGTCTCACCATTTGCTACGTCAATCGACTTACTCCCCACTCCCCCTCCCCCTGCCCTAGTAATGATGTGTGTAGGGGTGTTGGTAGGTATGTATGGCGGTTGCTGGGGGTGGAGGCGGGGGTAACCAATGAACAAGGCTGACATTACTAATGGAACACACACACACACACACACACACACACACACATACACACACACACACACATAATAAATAGAATGCTAGCTCCTTTATCGCTGGTCGTTCCCTCTCCTTTCCTGGCGCCTTTATTTCCGCTAGTGTTACTGCACTTACCACCGCTTTAAGGTTTGATGGTAAGAGGTATATTACTTTAAAACCTTTATTACTTTATCACTATCATCTTATCATTACCTTTACTGTTCTCTTCATCAACATCATTACATCACTACATTTAATTTACAACAACACTGATGTCATTGTTATTACCGTCAGTCATTTTCACCTTTATGCTTCTAAGCATTATGTCCTATTATCACTAATCCCATTGCCGGCCATAATTGTAGAATTAAAATAATGATAATACTTAGAAACAATAACTTAATTTTTAGAGAGAGAGATAGAGAGAGGGGGGGGGGGGAGAGAGGGGAGAGAGAGAGAGAGAGAGAGTGTATAGGTGTGAATATGTTGCCCCCCTCCCCCCCCCCCCCCCCAGTCAGTATATAACCCCATCCCCTTCTTCCCTCCACCCTCTTACCATCAACACCTTAAAGTTACATGTACCAACCCATCACTTCAGTCTCAGCCCACAATATCTTCCCACTACACACACATACTACCATATATCCCACTATTTACCTTATACATAACTTATAGCTATCTTCCTTTCCCTTCTCACCACACCCTCTATATCTCTCACATCAGTCTATTGTTTATTCAGATACTTGTCCACTCCATTTCCCTCACTTCATTTGGTTTTCTTTTATTTTCATTCACTATTTCTTCAACACGTACTCCTGTTCCATCTTCCCTCTTTCCTATGCATATGTGTGTGGAATGTTGATAACCACACACACACATATCCACACACACACACACACACACACACACACACACACACACGCACACTCACACACACTAACAACACACACACACACACACACACACCCGCACACACACTTCACCATCGCCTTAGCCTCCGGGACTGTTGCCACGGCAACCCAGCTGTTTAAGAATCCTCTAACCCACTCTCCTTTCTCCCATACCTACTTATTGACACCAAGACTGGTAGTAATCTTGTCTCTCTTTTTTTATATATATATATATATATATATATATATATATATATATATATATAATATTTTGACCATTATTAGTATTCCTGTCAGTAATATTATCATCATTACGACTTTGACTCGCACATTATTTCCCTTCCAACAGCCTCGTTTTCATTCAACGCCTTCTTTCTTGCGCTGAACACAGAAGCGATCAAAGCTAAGTGCATTTTCGTTATTTGTTTCTTGTTTTGTTGCACCTGAAGAAGACCTAAGAGGTTGAAACGCGTTGTGGTTTGTCTTGTGACTCGTTTGTCCACGTTTCTCTGGGCGGTTCGCTGACATTTATTTAGATTTGTTTAGATTTTTCCGCCTGCAGTCGTTTCACTTTGCAACTACTTCCACCTTATCATTTATTGTTTGCTTATGGATACAGTAGTGTTTTTTTTTTTTTTTTTTTTTTAGGTGCATACTACTGCTGCCTTTGTCTCATTCATCAGGACTGGGTGGTCTTTATGAAGAAAAGTTGTGTGTTTAGGGCTCGCTTGGTGTATGAATAAAAAGTTCCACCTTTTCCTTTGTTGTTTGCTTATGGATACAGGGGTTTCTGTAGGTGTATGCTGCTGCTGTCTTGGCTCTCATTCATCAGTCCCTTACTGAGGGAAAGTGCACATGGGGTGACTTGCACCAGCTTGAGATGGCATGCCATTTTCAGTTAAGCTGAGGTGCTTGCAAGCAAAGGAAGTGATAGACAGTGCCCGTGATTAATGGCTGTGAGTAAGAACTGGGAATGTGGCCAAACTTAAGCGAGATCGAAAAGGAAGTGGATTTGGCTGTGTGGTTGAAAGAGAGAAGATTTTTTCTACGTTCCCGTCATTTCTGACCGTGGTGAATCAAGGCACGTCCAGGCCGTCAGAGAATTAATAAGCAGAAGCAGTGCATGGAAGGGAAATAAATGGAAATCTTCAGATGATTTGGCAGCCAAATGTGTGATATTTATGTGATAAATTCAGTTAAGACAAAGGATTTATTGATGCCAGAAAGAGATGATGCCTATGGTTTGATCCCACATGGACTTGGCAATGTACCCTGGGAAGCCAGTATGAGCCACATGGGAGTAAATCCACTGAAAGGACATGGGAGATGAGACAAGTTCAAAAGCAAAAAGAACAAAGAAAACACAGAAAGAAAGAGGTATAGGAGTACAAATAAACAGTGTATTTCAAACACTGTAGAAAAAAGCTTCACACTGCATACAGTAGATCAGATCCTAGAAGATAAATGAAATTGGGAAGGACTCATTTCAGCCAGCTCTGTTTCTTCCAGTGCTGGTTAGGATAAACAAAGTAACACTGTGCAATCCACACAGGTGTACAGGAGAGGGCATGCAGACCTACGTGAGAAGCTATGGTGAATTATGGTGTCAATAGTGTTGAAACTGCAGATTCTTTCTCAGGCTGGTGAAATTATTTTTCATGCCATTGCTGTTTTTTATGAACTCTGGTGCTGTTTGCATATTTATATGTATGTGTGTGTGTGTGTGTGTGTGTGCGTGTGTGTGTGTGTAGTCAGATCATTTACTTGTTTGTTCGCTATTCTCCAGGCCCCAAGGGGATGGATGGACTGCCGGGGCTTCCAGGCATGGACGGAGAGACAGGCCAGCCAGGACTTCCTGGGTTGCCAGGACTCAAGGGGGAAAACTGGTTTAGATGGTCTACCTGGACGACCTGGAGAATCAGGTAATTTCAAGAAAAAAGAGACAGAGAGAGAGGGATGGTGTGAAGCAGAGGACAGAGAAACGGAGATAAGGAAGAGAGAGAGAGAAAGGGGAGAGAGTTAAGGGGGGAAGGTGTCAAGAAATGGGAGGGATATATACCTGTCCAGCCGTATGATTTCACTGTATTTTGTGTGGTGAAAATATACAACAAACTAAAAAAAAAAAAAAACTGAAAACAAACATAGAGACAAAAACACTGGGAAAAGTCTAAAAATGAAGTTCGTGAGCATTAATTGCACTGACTGAGTTTAATTACAGTGTGTCTTTGTGTGCTTTTGACAAAAGAGAGACAGCTCATACTAACTCTGGTATATGAAATGGAGTCCTGGTCTACCCTTTGCCTTGTGAAGACAGATAAAAATGAATGTTCCCACCACCCCCATTCCCTCATGTTTGCAAAAAAAAAAAATTGGAAAATGGAACCACCCCACCCCATCCCACCTCCTGCTTTCACAGAAATTTGGAAGATTTGTACACATCTTTTGTAGATGGCAATGGGGTGTGGAAAGAGCAGGCAGAGATGAAAAGAGAATAAGGAGAAGGATGAAAGGTTTAAAGAGACTGAGAAAGAGGAAGAAGGAGAGAGAGGGAGGCTGACGAAGAAGGAAGAGCCAGAGAGTAAGAAAAAAACACATAGACTGGTGGAATCGGATAGAGAAAAATAATAAAGAGGGAGATCAAAGAATACAAACAAAGAAATAAAACACACCAACTGAGCTTTCATCCAACAAGAACAAACTGTCTCCCACATGTTGACTGGGTGTTGTCTTGCCCCCTCCAGGTCGTGATGGATTGCCGGGTTTGAAGGGAGAGCCTGGAGAACCAGAATCGGAGAGCCAGGGCTGCCAGGGCTGCCTGGAGAGCCTGGAAGAGAAGGAGAGCCAGGACGTACTGGTTTGCCTGGAATCATTGGGGAAAAAAAGGGCTGCCTGATTCCCCGGAGAAAGAGGAGTGAAGGTTGAACCAGTTCTTTCATTCTGAAGTTTATTTAATGCTGTTATTTGTGTGTGTGTGTGTGTGTGTGTGTGTGTGTGTGTGTTTAACAATAAATATTTTCCTTAAAAAGTTCACAATTTGATATGTTACATAGAATTCAAATACAACCACCATTTTCTGTTTCTTACGAGTTACAGAATTGAAAGAAAAATGCTTTTCCTTATGTGTGAACTTTGTGGCAATTTATAGATTGACTCAGAAAACCCAGTAGGTAGTGCATCAGTCTTCCAATATGAAGACCTGTGATGTTTGTAGTTCAAATCTGGCAACTTCTTGTTGGTTAAGATTGGAGATTTGTGTGAAGGCAATAATGTATTTGTAAATAATCAGTACATTATTTGTACACACATGCAGAACATGAAGTAAAAGGCTGAGCATCTGAGTGAGCATCTGTGAAATTTTGATGTTGGGATTCTGGATTATTTGATAAGTAATGATCTGAACTACTAGATCATAAGACAACCTGTTCCTACTCTGAGCATAAAAAAAGGTGTTAAAAGCTATGATTCATGGATCAGTAAATTTTATATAGTTAATTATGCTTTTTTTTTACTTCTTAAATGGTTCATTTGTCTTGGATCATAAAATTATGAACTAAGTAGTCTCAAATGTGTGTGTGTGTGTGTGTGTGTGTGTGTGTGTGTGTGTGTGTGTGTGTGTGTGTGTGTGTGTGTGATCTCAGGGTGAATTTGGAGAACCAGGTAGTCCTGGATTGCCAGGTCTGGACGGGCTGCCGGGGATGAAGGGTAAGTAACCCTGTACAATACTAGGACTCCATGACTCCCAAAGTGTATTGCTGAATATTCTTAATAGCTTTTGTTTGCTGTGGTCCCCAAACTAGGTGAACACAATACTTCTTTAATTACAGTTCAGTTTCGTATGTCCAAAGGTAGAGTTTGTCAGATAACTCAAATTCAATGATGACATTAAGAATAAACTCATCATCATGTCATGATTTGATTTCAGTTACATCCATGTCAGGAAATTCATGTGGACTTTTTCAACAATTTGGCACTGTCACTGATACTTATGCAGCAACAAAACAATGATTGTCTGCAGTAGGGGACTAGGTAGGTGGTGCCTTGGGTAGGCTGGATCAAAAGTGATACCACTTCAGTGACTTCATCAGCGCTGCAGTGGCTTCTCTGGTGGATTTCCCCATGACAGTCCTTGTTTGCTTGTTGCTCATAGACTGGTTTATATTGAGGCTGTGACTGGATGAGCCTGGGTGTGGTTGTGGTAGTGGGAGAGGGTGAGGTGAGGGGAAAGAGGGAGGGGGGCATGGAAGTAATGCCTTTGAGGGGGCAAAGAAAATTGTACAGAAAACCCAAGAGAATAAATAATTTTTTGTTTTAATCCAAAGATACTGACCCAAGTGTTCATCGTGTCCTACACCCAAACCACAGGCAGATAGTATATTCTTTCCTTGCGACTGACCCTCTCATTGTGTTGTCTGCTGTACAGGTAACGCAGGAAGACCTGGTCTGACCCTCTCATTGTGTTGTCTGCTGTACAGGTAACACAGGAAGACCTGGTCTGACCCTCTCATTGTGTTGTCTGCTGTACAGGTAACGCAGGAAGACCTAGCCTGCCTGGGCCTGCCAGGTCCCAAAGGAGACAAGGGTCTGCCAGGTGTGAAAGGAGAGACAGGTTTACCAGGGCGCGACGGGCTCCCTGGGCTGCCGGGGCTGAAGGGTGAAGCTGGTCGACCGGCCGTGATGGAGAGCCCTGTGAGTTACATCAAGGATCCCTTGTAACAGGGATATCTATTATTGAGATGTTTAAAGAATTGACAGTTTATGATGAATATGTAACTGTTGATTTTTTTTTTTATGCATATGATTTTTTTTTTGCACAATAGAATTAGCACTGGAGATGTGCAAATACCTGCAAAGGACTGATTGTTATAGTAATGTTTTGTTTAAAAACAATCAAAGAAAGAAAGATAGAAGATGGCAAATGCTTTCAAAATGAATGGAAACTTTGGACTAATTTTATTAAAAAAAATTTAGAAATAATGATCATACACACTCATTGGTACTCATACACAAGCATTTAGTCACTTCCTTTTCTGTAAGAATGATGAGGAATGAAACATGTGGGGAAAAAAAATCTTCTTTACATGTAGAATTGTTTATGGCTAATATTGTTAATTGCCACCAGTTGCCTTGTATAGTAACATCTGTCTTTGTGTAGTAACCTCTGTCAATTGCAAAGGTCCTCTCACTCTTTCCAGGTTTACCTGGCCAGAAAGGGGACCCAGGCCTGCCAGGTATGCCCGGATTACCTGGACTATCTGGACCCAAGGGAGACAGCGGACTGCCAGGTTTACCTGGTCTTGAGGGTGAGCACTGGGAAAAAAAACCCTTACCATCTTGACATGAGATAAGTAAAAGCAAAATGCTTTGTTAAGACACACCAAATTCAAAAATAGAAAGATTCCTGAGAAAAAGTCTTTTAAAAGAGGGCACCATCTTTGGAGTGTCTCTATGAAGAGGTTCCATTGATTACAAACTTTTTTCCTTTTGCATGAAATCTTGATGCAGCCAAGCTACCTTGAATACAGCTACGCAGAACAGAAAGAGAGAGAGCGATGGTGTGTTCATGAGGTATGAGCACTTGCACACTTTTGGTCTTCTACTGGGAGGAATGGAGGGAGAGAAGGGGAAAGGGCGGAGAGATGGATGGACAGGGCATAGTGTAGGACATAGGATGTTCAACACAGATGGGTCTGGGCTGTGTCAAATTCAGTCTTCCCCTGTTCTGTGGTGAAAAGGGGACATGTATTATTCACAATCTTTTCTGTTCATGTGTGGATTATATTGTGCCACATAAC
>JADBJO010005915.1:62106-104606 GCA_016801955.1 Conus betulinus | reverse complement strand
GTCCCTGAAAGTATAAGCTCAAATTTCCTGACCAACACTGCAGGTGTCTGTAATTCTCAGGCCTGGTTGACGCTGGGATATATTATGACAGTAAGCATAGAGTGCAGACCTGTCATGCAGTCTCAGACTGGAATGGAAATCCATGGCATCATCTTCATCATCCTCATAGTCATCAATCAGCATAAAAAAAAGAAAAAGTGCCAAATTCTATGGCCCTTCATGCTCTGCTGTAAAGGTGACTTTAGTTTCAATATCTTCACCACATCAGTGGTCTTCCATCGGGGTCACTGTTATCAGCAAATTCATGAGGTGTTGTTGCTCAGACATATTGGCACCCTTTGGAGAGAGAGCTTACTCATGCCAGCTCTGGGACTAAGCAGTTGTTGTTGTCGGTAGGGGCTTAGTAGGTGGTGTCCTGCATATGTCGGATCAGATCAGGCTCTACTGAACTCCACCAAAGTGACTCAGCAGCAGTGCAGTGTCTCCTCCAGTGGGTTGCCTCTCGACGGACATAACATTGACTGCTCCCTGTGGATTGCTGGTGTGGGGAGTGTGTTGGGCCGGGCTGGGTTTTGGTTGTGGACAGGGGGTCGGAATGAGTGGTATGGGGGTGCAATGCCATGCCAGTGAGGTGACACAGAAGATGGGACTGCAAAAACAAAGAAGCAAAAAAAAAAGGCTTCTACAACCGATCCATTGGATTGGGATCTGTAATCAGAACATGTGATCCTGAGCACAAAGGAAGGAATGAGGCACCAGCACATCTACCTGGAGATGATCTGACACAGCTGTTAGCCTTCTGGCATGTAATCCCCTGCTGTGGCAGAAGGAGAGGTGTGGGCAGTGTTTAATGCTGTAGACCAGACCTGGTGAACTTGTAACTGCTCACTTACCTCTACAGCCCTTTGGTTAGAGGATTTTAACTTTTTAGAAAATTAACTAACCTTTTTTGTGTTATGCACACAACTCTGTCTCTCTCCCTCTCTGTCTGTGTCTTCCTCTCTTTTTCTTCACTGACCTTTTGACACAAAAGGCTGTCAGTACTCGATTGGAAACCAAGACAGGAAACTGGCCATACAGAATGAGACAGGTTCCAGTGTCCACTCACAGGTCAGGATGGGGAACCAGGGTTGCCAGGCAACGACGGTTTTGCCAGGACTGCCTGGTCTGAAGGGAGAGCCTGGGGAACTTGGGAGACCTGGAGAACCTGGTCTGCCTGGCTTGCCTGGGCTACCTGGCGAGAAAGGTGAGAAGAACGTGGTGCTACAGTTTGACATGTAGTGGGCCAGGGTAGACTGGGGTGTGTTCCAGGTGGAATCAGGTGGGCCTTTTTTAACTTGAATTTCAGAGCTTGTCAGTCATACAGCTGCGTGTTTCTTTTGTTCTTGTTCCTCTTTTCATGTGGAAGTAATTTTGTGTCTCTCAAACAAATGGATTTCTGGCCCTTGTAATATCTGTAAAGTTTGTGTGTGCGTGCGTGCGTGCGTGCGTGTGTGTGTGTGTGTGTGTATGTGTGTGTGTGTGTGTGTTTTAGTGTGTGTTTGTGTGTGTGTGTGTGTGTGCGTGTGCGTGCATGTATGCGTGTGAGTGTGTGTGTGTGTATTTGCTTAACTTGAGTATACTTATGCCTACTCAATACTTTATATTTGCACAACAATATTGCTGTTTATGTTGTTATACTGGCTATGAACTCATGTCTGGTGTTTATTGCATTAGCACACATCGTTGGCATGATCACTGATTATTGCAGGACTGTTTCTCTCCCTCAGCTCAATGCAGCTCACCTCTTGCCACCTGTCTGTGCAGGACTGCAGGGATTGCCGGGCAGGGAGGGTGAGAATGGAGTCCCAGGTGAACCAGGGCTGAACGGTCTGTCCGGCCCCCCAGGGGAAAAGGGAGACCGGGGTGAAGATGGTTTACCAGGTCTGCCGGGTAGTCCTGGTGAGTATTATGCCACAATTCATCAGCGCGGTGATTTCTGACCCTAGAGGAATGCTACCGTGTAAACCATTGGTCTCCTGTTCTAGGGGTCCTGGAGTCAATCCTAGTATGACACACTCTTGTTATAGACTTGCTCTTCCAGCTCAACATCTGTTCAGACCCCAACTTGTTCCAAGTCCTTTGGACGAGACCTTTAACTCTATGTACGCTAGTGGAGCTAGTCTTCCTCTGTGTGCATGCAGTATGCATAGTGACACAAACATTGCTAACACAGCATGTATAGCAATTTGATGTTATCTTTTTTTTTTTCTGTGTTAGACCTCTGATTGAATTTGATGACTGCCGTTTTCAGAGAGCTAAATTCAACTCTAAAACTAGAGATTAGTTTAAGTTTAAGATTACAACAAAAAGAAGGCCTTGTGTGTTGCTGTGTTCTCAGACTGCCTTACCCACCGCTGGGTGTATGTTGGCTTTTTTGTGCTTTTTTATGGTGTAAGCAGATAAGATGATAGATTTTTAAAAGAAATGAAGAAGGAAAAGAAAGCCCTCCAATCTTTTGACCATAGTGATCTGTGAGCAGTGAAAAGCAGTTAGCTGAGACAGTTGCACCTCCCCAGCTTCTCACTCTGCCTTCACAAAGCAGTGTGATACAGGGTGACAGTCTCTATGCAGTGCTACCAGTGTTCATTCCCATGAATTCTCGTTTTCATGGTGACAAACAACAGCTTTGAAGTGATGTCAGTATTTGAAACCTGACTATAGTAATGAGTGGACCAAGTTCCAGTAAAGCACAGGCGTCGGTCGCCTTTGTGTAATGTCTGTTTTGATGCGTGATGACTACTGTCTTCATGGCAATGATGGTTGACTGCCATATGAGGCCCCAAAAGCGAGAAATGGGTCATTATGAAGCAGCCTCAGCGATTGTCACAGTTGAAAAGAGGAATTTTATCACTGTTCACTTGATTCCTTCTGCCTGCAGCTGACCTGTGGTTGGGTGCACATGAACTGATGGCTGCCTGCACCTGACTTCAGGTTGGGTGCACATGAACTGATGGCTGCCTGCAGCTGACCTCAGGTTGGGTGCACATGAACTGATGGCTGCCTGCAGCTGACCTCAGGTTGGGTGCACATGAACGCTGATGGCTGCCAGCAGCTGACCTGTGGTTGGGTGCACATGAACCGATGGCTGCCTGCACCTGACCTCAGGTTGGGTGCACATGTGCTGATGGCTGCCGGCAGCTGACCTGTGGTTGGGTGCACATGAACTGATGGCTGCCTGCACCTGACCTCAGGTTGGGTGCACATGAGCTGATGGCTGCCTGCAGCTGACCTCAGGTTGGGTGCACATGAACTGATGATAGCTGCTTGCAGCTGACTTCAGGTTGGGTGCACATGAACTGATGGCTGCCTGCAGCTGACTTTGTGGTTGGTGGACATGAACACTGATGGCTGCCTGCAGCTGACCTGTGGTTGGGTGCACATGAACACACGGCTGCCTGCAGCTGACCTGTGGTTGGGTGCACATGAACTGATGGCTGCCTGCACCTGACCTGTGGTTGGGTGCACATGAACTGATGGCTGCCTGCAGCTGACCTGTGGTTGGGTGCACATGAACACTGATGGCTGCCTGCAGCTGACCTGTGGTTGGGTGCACATGAACATTGATGGCTACCTGCAGCTGACTTCAGGTTGGGTGCACATGAACATTGATGGCTACCTGCAGCTGACTTCAGGTTGGGTGCACATGAACACTGATGGCTACCTGCAGCTGACTTCAGATTGGGTGCACTTGAACACTGATGACTACTGGCAGCTGACCTGTGGTTGGGTGCACATGAACACTGATGGCTGCCTGCAGCTGACCTGTGATTGGGTGCACATGAACACTGATGGCTGCTTGCTGCTGACTTCAGGTTGGGTGCACATGAACACTGATGGCTACCTGCACCTGACCTCAGGTTGGTGCACATGAACACTGATGGCTGCCTGCAGCTGACCTGTGGTTGGGTGCACATGAACACTGATGGCTGCCTGCACCTGACCTCAGGTTGGGTGCACATGAACCCTGATGGCTGCCTGCACCTGACCTGTGGTTGGGTGCACATGAACACTGATGGCTGCCAGCACCTGACCTGTGGTTGGGTGCACATGAACGCTGATGGCTGCCTGCACCTGACCTGTGGTTGGGTGCACATGAACCTTGATGGCTGCCTGCAGCTGACTTCAGGTTGGGTGCACATGAACCCTGATGGCTGCCTGCAGCTGACTTCAGGTTGGGTGCACATAAACCCTGATGGCTGCCTGCAGCTGACTTCAGGTTGGGTGCACATGAACCCTGATGGCAGCCTGCAGCTGACCTCAGGTGGGTGCACATGAACCCTGATGGTTTTTAGTGACCTGTGGTTGGGTGCACATGAACCCTGATGGCTGCCTGCACCTGTTCGGAGGTCTGGCACAATGCAGAATGAAATCTAGCACATTTATGCCTTGTTCCGCACACAGGGAGAGTACTTGAAGTTATTTCCTTCTTGTATCGTGTGCTGCTCTCATTAAATGAAATTTAAATGATTTGGTAATTTGTTTTCCCCCCCTTTTCTGTTTTCTTCCGATACTATGAGTTAGTGAAGTAATGTTACCATGAGACAAATTCTGCATGAAATCATTGAGGACATTCTTGGCAGTTAACTCATAAAAATATACATACAAAAGTTATCAAGAGCTGAATAGTTGCTGGAAGTTCATTTGACAATGACACAGTCAAATCTTAGTCACATTTTATCACAAACGTAGTGATACAGGGTGATGGAATCAGAAGGGTTAAGAGAAGTGATGAAGGATCTGTTTAGCCACTGTTCCAACCAAACCTTGCGCCAATGGATACTTCAAACAAAATGAAAATGTAATACCCTCTTCAGTATGCACTTATCCGAGTTTAGTAACACCGAAAACCATCGGCAAGATAGGTAACTCCGTAATTTGAACATGGTTACTCAATTAAAAAAATAATTTAAAAGAGAGGAAAGGAAAGAATGAAATGAAAATAATTTTTAAAAATTCCTACAAATATATATGTTGCTATATCGTAAGTTTGAAGAATGTCACATGAGCCATTTACTCGGGGAAAAAAAAAAAAAAACTTCTTCGTCAGAATTTTCTTCCGAATCGTTGCTCATCATACCTGAACCTCATCCCAGTCAAAATCTAGGTCACTTTAAGCTTCATCACCCAGCACTTTCACTTATCTTATGCCCTAAATTCTACAAATCACAGTATCTCCATCACTAAATCTCATTATAGAACGGCAAATCAAAGTAAGCCATGGTGAAAAAACCGCATTTCGACTTTCAAAAACTTTAAAAATTCGTAAACTCGAGAACCACGGCATGCATCGACTCGCAGTATTTTTTGCAGACGGTAGAAAATGGCTACAGGAAGAAGGAAATCACGTTCTCGCGAGACTTCCTTTTCTACGAGAAACATGGCGGCGCCCATTGTTGCCACGTGTTTTACTGGGCGCTGGCAGGCGCACAGCGTTTTGGCTGTGAAAACATCACCAATTTTCCAGTAAAACAGCACCAACCTTCCAGTAGACAGCCCCAATCTTCCAGTAAAACGGTCCCAATCTTCCAGTAAACAGCCCCAATCGTCCAGTAAAACAGCCCCAATCTTCCAGTAAAACAGCCCCAATCTTCCAGTTAAACAGCCCAATCTTCCAGTGAAACAGCCCCAATCTTTCAGTAAAACAGCCCCAATCTTCCAGTTAAACAGCCCCAATCTTCCAGTAAAACAGCACCAATCTTCCAGTAAAACAGCACCAACCTTCCAGTAAACAGCCCCAATCTTCCAGTAAGACAGCCCCAGTCTTCCAGTAAACAGCCCCAATCTTCCAGTAAAACAGTCCCAATCTTCCAGTAAAACAGCCCCAATCTTTCAGTAAAACACCCGAACCTTTCAGTAAAACAGTCCCAATCTTCTAGTAAACAGCCCTAATCTTCCAGTTAAACAACCCCAATCTTCCAGTAAAAGAGCCCCAATCTTCCAGTAGTAAAACAGTCCCAATCTTCCAGTAGACAGCCCCAATCTTCCAGTAAAACAGTCCCAATCTTCCAGTTAAACCACCCTAATCTTCCAGTAAAACAGCCCCAATCTTCCAGTAAAACAGCCAGAACAAGCCAGACTGGGCTATGTACATAACCAGTCATATTAGCACTGAAAGGGTTAAAGAAAACTACTGTTTCCTTACACAACCAGTCATTGTATCAGCACTGAAAAGGTTGAAGAAAACTACTATTTTCCTATACAGCCAGTCGTTATCACTCAAAGGGTTAAGGAAACAAACTACAATTTTCTTAGAAAATGAAATTACAGCTTTTAACAAAGAGAATGTTTAAGTAGAGGCTTTTGAAAGCAGCCAGCTGCTGTAACTCTGAGACGTGGATCAGGACCCTGCCATGTGTGTGTGTGTGTGTGTGTGTGTGTGTGTGTGTGTGTGAACAGGTCCGAAGGGAGAGCCTGGTCCCATGGGTCCCACCCCCCCGCCATCAACTCCACTATGCTGCCCAAGGGAGACAAGGGAGAGCCGGGAGAACGAGGGTTCCGAGGTCTGCCAGGACCTGTGGGTGAAAAGGGCTTCCCTGGACGGGATGGTAAGTGCTGCAGAAGGGAAGTTGTGGATCGACGTGAACTGCTGAGCTGATCTGGAAAAGTTCACTTCAGGCTTTTTTTTGTTTTTTCTTGGGCAGTTTCTCATGTGCACACACTGGGCATGCAAGCTTTCATGTTTCCATGTGTGTGTGTATCCATTTGTGAATGGACACAGCTGTGCACGTTCCCGACATATCTGGATATACTAGACACACACACACACACACACACACACACACAGACACACACACATGCAGGCATGTGCATGTATACACACACACTCATGCACACGCTCATAAACTCATACACACTCACACGCACGCACATGCTCATAAACACACACACACACACACGCCCACACACACACACACACACACACACACACAAACACACTCATGCATACACTTAGCCACTCACTGTCTCAAATAGAAAAGATATTTTCAGGTCCACATGGATTCTACAAAGACTTAAGTGTGCTGTGAACTCACATGGAAAGCTCAGGATCACCTGATCAAGCCTCATCTTGTTTGTGACAAAGACAGGTGTAAAGAAAATATCCTGATCTACACCACAGGTGTTGGATCTCTTGGGACAGAGTTGATACCAGGATGAATGAATGAATGAATATTTAATTTAATGTCTGTTTACAAGGATAGCGATTTTAGACACCATGCAGAAGTTACCCCCCCCCCCCCTCCCCCGTCCTTCAAAATTAAGAACAAGTGAAATAAAAATTCAAAGTAATCTTCCAATAGGTGTGGATAGAATGACTTTTGCAGTTTAGATGTCAATTTCTTCATCATTCAAAATGTCCCTTGTGTTATCATACTTCAGGAAAAAAACTCCATATTATTCATTCGGTATCTAGCAAGCAAAATTGGACATTCTAATAGTAAGTGATGAATCGACAGTTTAAGATTGCAAATACACAATTAACTTTTGCGTACTTAGCTTTCCACGAGTTCAGTCGTATTTTGTACAGTAAACTTATTATAGGTCTACTATATGTCAAGACTTTAGATCTAGAAACAGATGGACTAGTACAAGTGGATTTTTCCAAGAGGGAGTACATTTCATCTGTTGATGATGCTAATTTCTCATTTGAAACTGTGTCAGAGTTATTGAAAGCTCCTCGTTTAGCAGCTCTATCAGCAACCTCATTCCAAAAGAGCCCAGAATGAGATGGCACCCAGCAAAAGTCAATACCAATACCTTTTATAGCAATATGATGAATTTAATACTTAATTTCAAAGACAATATCGTTACAACTGTTGCAGCTATTTTGCTTGTGCGTTTGTAAAACTGATTTTGAATCAACACATAGTAAGATTTTAATAACTGGAATAAGTAGATCACAAATGAATTCTAAAGCTTGCATTATTGCGTATAATTCGGATGTAAATACTGAAACACCTTTGCCTAAACAGTATGACTTTTTTTTCTATTCTGAGTGAAGGAATAACAAAACCTGCACCGCCAGGATGAACTATGGAAGAAGGCCTAAAATAACATCCCTGTAGACAGACAGGAGGTGGAGGGCTGGCAGGCCCAGAGGGCAAAGCGTCGGACTCTTAGGTCCCTGGTTTAAGCCAACATTGGAAGAGTGGAGTGGGGAGGGGGGAGAATGGCCACATTGGTAAGGTGGCATCAGAATTTTTTTTTCCCCCAAGGTCCTGGGTTCAGTTCGCACTGGCCACCAACCAGGTTGGAAGAGATTTTTCTCTGCACACTTCAGTTGATGCAGATTCCAGGTGTTTCCTAGTCCTGTGGATCTTTCTTTAGACTGACATGCCTGAATTCATGCATTGATAAAAAACAAATCTGGCATGCCCAGTAAAGCCTGTTCCACTGTTCAGAGAAGTGTGGGCCATGGTGTGTTGGTTGGATGAATGACACAGGAATAAAACACTTGCACACTGGTGTCATTTTTAGACAGCATCCCAGGAGATGGAATGTGCATACTGCAGTTGAGGGATTAAAAAAAAAAAGGAAAGAAAAAGAAATGGGAACCAAAATGCTGCATTTCATTCCTGTTCTCTGTCGCTATGAATAGAAATGTGTGTTTTGAGTTATGTTGACCTGTATTTTGACGTCCTGTTTCAATGTCTGGGACATGTGTGGTGAGGTTATGTGGAGGTCAAGGCATCAACAGGTGGGTGTGGTGAGGTCATGTGCAGGTCAAGGCATCAACAGGTGGGTGTGGTGAGGTCATGTGCAGGTCAAGGCATCAGCGGTGGGTGTGGTGAGGTCATGTGCAGGTCAAGGCATCAGCAGGTGGGTGTGGTGAGGTCATGTGCAGGTCAAGGCATCAGCAGGTGGGTGTGGTGAGGTCATGTGCAGGTCAAGGCATCAGCGGTGGGTGTGGTGAGGTCATGTGCAGGTCAAGGCATCAGCGGTGGGTGTGGTGAGGTCATGTGCAGGTCAAGGCAACAGCAGTGGGTGTTACTGGACAGACAGGACAGCAGCTGCCTTTCCAGTGTGGGTGTGGAACCACAATGAGGCAGTTATGTCAGGAGGAGGTGGAGTGAGGGGGGGGGGGGGGGATAAGTGGACGACATACCACACAGATGAAATCAGAGAAGGCATCACTGAAAGCCACCAAAGGGACTTAGAGTGTTGCAGGGCCTTCTTTGGCAGATGGCCATGTGTAGACCTTGTGGACATATGAAAATGGGATTATGTCCAGCAAGGTTGAGCAAATATGTTGAGGAGCTGGGACTGATTTCATGGGAGTAATGCTATCCAGAAATCAACAGAGGAAGAGATGAAAATATCCCCTCCCCCACCCCTGAAAAAAGGCAAAAAGAAAAAGAAATGGAAGAAAACCCAAGGGAGTAAACTGCAGTACTCTCTGTGTGTTCAAAGAGCTAAGACCTTCACAGGTGTCCAGTTATTGTTGTCACTCAGAGTGAAAGCACGCACGCTTTACCCCAAGGAAACAAAAATACACAATGTATTGCCAACTTTAAATTTTAATTCCAGTCACTGCCTGTCCTGCAATTCCAAAGAATACAGTCTTCCAAAATTTGAACTACCAAAACAATTCAAAATATACCCTCAGTATAGGTGGTTAGGATAATGAAAGCAATAAAACAATGGGATAGAGAAGAAAACAAGAAAAATAGCAGATGCGGAAAAGTAGCACTGAAAAAGGAAAAAATAATAAACAGTCACTTATTAAATAGAAAATTACAAGCAAAAAACACAATAGCAATCAAAACACTAATTCAAGTTTCCCAATTAACATTGGAGAACAAAAGGGTGGGCACATATTTAATCTGTTCCCCTGGCAGGATCATTACATCAAATAACCCCGTAACAACATTCTTCCCATTTTACTTTTAGAAGGGGATAGTGTCAACTCCACTGTGATCAAATCCAATCGTCAAATTGAATAGCAGGGAATTACACACATCCCAGCCAACACCGGATGGGTTTGGCAAAACCACAGCTATGCCCAAGTGTGGTCAGTTCACAATTAATACTAATAGGCCCATAGCCTAACAAAACATTAATTCACCCTTGACATTTGCCATTCCAGCCAAATAGTACCCACTTTGTCAGCATTACCTCAACACCAGAATATGAACTGCTGACCCTCAGTAGAATTAAATTAATAGTTACATTAATGCTCGGAAGCATTAAGAAAAGGTCCCCACAATATCCGCAATCAATAGAACTACCTAAAGGAATGAAAATATATCAAAAAAAAACAAAAGAAAAATGGAATAATCATCAGAAGATCAGTCAAAACCACAACACAGCATTGGCCACGATTAGGTTACGGCCAAACTAAGAGCGCATAAAGTAATGCAAGGTCATTGTGCCCGCATTCAAAGAAATCAAACAACATATATATATACAAGCGACACATCATGTCCAAAACATGAGAATTAACTTAAGTATTGTGTCAAACTATCACACCTAACATGGTGTAATACATTATGCCGATCAAATGGTAATGCGTCCAAATAGCCTGCACAGTAAAACCGAAAAAACGCTAGTGAAATAAAACATCATACGATCTTGCTCTCTAGGGAACAATCAATAACGAAAAGCAGGGATAGCCAATTGTCAACACCGAAGACTATCGACATCCCATAATATTTTCTCAATTAATAACATAATTATAACGCACCCCCTTTGATATCACGCCGCCAAACTCTCTAAAACCGTTGACTTCATTTAAAAATAACAGTCCAAACTATGAATGGTGATTGAATTAACAAATAACTGCAACTACCCAGCTAACATATTTCACTATTGTATTCCTTCAAAACACAATGAATGCCAGGCTACAACAGAATTTGGAACAACATAAGGCAAAATTCGGCGAAATGCGAAAATTTGAAGGAATGCACAATGAAAGGCAAAAACCTAATTTTATGCTTAATCCTATTTGAAAACAGCATCTAAAATTTACCAGTAAGTTTTGTTGACCCACTGTCAACCAATCTAATAATAATACACCAATTTAAGCATATTAGTCCCTAACTATAAACTCAATTCCGCAATCTAAACTAAATACAGTTTTTAATATTTTGATCCAGAGAACCACGGACTAATAAAAACCCATAAATTAACGTAACCTACCACACAACATACAAAATATAAATGACCAAAATCTGTATCCACCATACATACACAATCAATCCGCTCCCACAAAACTAATATGACTTCCCCAAACACAATCCTGTATTGTCACTCACATATTAATACTTATAACGAGTTATCCTAAAACTTTGCTCCTCTAAGTCTTTATAAAGTAAAACATAGTGGCTGCCTACCACATGGTCATTCTAAAGCCCACAAATGTGCAAAATCAAAATCCTTTTAAATCTAAACATTACACCACAATCCAGTAAAATAAAATCATGAAAACGAAACATAACACAATACAATATTAACTACATACATATTTTTCTTCAAACAAACTCAACTAACCTGATTTAGCACTAACTGCATCTGCCAAGATTCAAGTGTGATCTTCCCTCTCTTGTCCCAGCAGGAAGTGGCAGAAGAACACCAACAGACCGGAAGTGTCTAATTACTCAGACCTACTGAAAATGACTATTTAGCGCAAACTCACTAATTTTAAGACACTCATCTAATTACTAAGTCAAATAAAAAATATATTATAAATTATACATTGACAACCTTAAAATTACTAACCTGACCACATTAGACAGGTTACAATCACCCCTCCTAAAAAAAAAATGTTTACGTACCTCAATTTATGTCAAATGGAAAATTGAAGGTGCAAACATTTTGGGAAAACACTAATACACATAAAATAATTAGATGCATCCCCAGAACAAAAAATAATTAGCGATGTCTTGATCTTAATGCCACTAGGTCAAAACATGCTGCAGGTTACTTATTAAGTGATCACACGGCAAATGTTAAAGGAATCCCTAATTGAACTTTAGCGGTTACCGCAAGCACGCCAATCTCACATTTTGACCCACTAACAGTGTCGTCCAAACTAGTAAGTTTACCAAAAACTACTCATAAAAGTGATTTCAAACATATTCACTGTACCCTAATTACACAGTAATTTAGCACAGTAAAGCAACAAATGCGAAACGTGTCAAATAAACACACATTTGACACAATTAATCAAAACATACATATGAACCAGCCCACTCACACTGTGACAACCACTCTGAACACTCGCCCAACAGGGCTACACCGTTGCATGTCCAGTGGACACCTCTGTTAAAGTGTCCAAAAATAAGTCCAAAATGGTCAACCCAAGATGTTTGGCGGGAAATCATAAATAACCAACAAATTTTCCCTGAGTAAAAGGTTTGAGGAAACTTCCACAAAACTCGACACGTACCAACTACCAAATGCGTTGGTGCCACCAAGAACACTCCAAGAAAATGTCTTCAGTTGAAAAAGTAAATACAGCACACCAAAAAAACAACACAATAACCTTAAATTGTGTATGAGCAATTATTTACAATGTGAGAAGTACTCTGAGTACCTGCTCAACCACAGCAACACGCTCAGGGTCTAAAGGGCTATCAGCTAACATGTGCAAACGGTACTGAGCCTTGTCAACTAGACCCTCCTCCAAATGCTTCCGGATTTGGACCACATGGGTTAAATTCAGTCTGTCTACAGGCTTGGGTTTCCTAAGGGATCTTCTTAGGGCAGGAGTGGGGGTTGGAATTTTCTCAGTGCTACTGGTACTGTCCGAATCCTCTGAATTGGAGGAAACTTCTGACTGAGACATGTCATTCAATGCTCCCGAAGGTAGACTACCCACTATCAATTCTTCATTCACAGGCTGCTCAACCTGCTGATCTGCAGACTGACTCACATCGGGCTGATCCCCCCAGCCCTGGTCCCTGTCAACCCGTACCACACTTCTACTGGAGGATCATCCTGACCAACAACAGACCTAGGAAAGTATTCAGTAGCATCGGCCTTCAGTTTCCCTATGGAAGGCACCACTGGAGCAATTTCAAGAGTGCACCCTTGAAACTCATCTGTCACGCCTAAGACAGACTCAGGTTCCTGAACAACTATACAAGGTGGAACTTTAGGCCTAACCTGCACTGGAATTTCCCTAAAAGCTTCCTGAACTGGAGGGTCAATCATACCTATAGGTAACAAATAATTTCTATGGAGAGTTCTCTTGGGCCCTGTCGCTGCTTCATCTTGGACCGTATACACTGGCAGACCATCCTTCTTTGCTATCACTACATGAACCGCATTCTCCCACCTATCACTCAACTTTGAATCTAATCTTGGTCCTAACTTGCGAACTAACACTCTGTCTCCAATTTCCAACTCAGCCGCTCTTGCAGCGACATCATACCTAGCCTTGTTCCGTGCGTTTGTTTTGGCCATGTTTCAGAAGCCTTCTGATAAGCAGATGCTAGCCTTTGTTTCAGACCCTTGATGTAGTTTGAAGGTGACCCTTGTCTCTTGAGACTAATATCTATGCCAAATGCAAGGTCAACAGGTAATCTAGGATGACGACCGAAAAAACAAAAAGTACGGGGAGTGCCCGGTACTCTGGTGAATGCAGCAGTTGTAGGCATGCACCACTTCTGGAAGGGTTTTCATAATATTTATCTCTTGAGTATCTTCTAAACTCCTGAGCATGCCTAACAGGGTTCTGTTCCACCTTTTCTACAGGGTTACCTGATGGATGGTATGGGGTGGTCCTACATTTCTCTATCCCAGCTACCTGACACAACTCCTTTACTAGCTTGGATTCAAAATCCCTACCCTGATCAGATAAAATACGTCTGGGAAAACCATAGGTCATGAAACATTCCTTCCACAATGTCCTAGCTACAGTTCTAGCAGTCTGGTCTTTTGTGCGCACAGCGTGCCCAAATTTTGTGAAATGGTCCATCATGACAAGTGTTATGTTATGCTTCTGGCCATTTGCCTCAATGGTGAGGAAGTCTATGGAAAGAAGTTCCATTGGGCATGTGGTCACGATGGAGTTCATTGGAGCTTTCTGGCACTTAGCACCCTTCCTAATACAGCGAGAACAGTTCTTTATCTTCTGTTCCAGATCTCTGGCCATGTAGGGCCAAAAGAACCTCATCCTAAGCTGTGCAATGCCATCTTCAAAATGGTGTGGAAAAAGGTCATCGTGCACCCCCTTCAGAGCAGCTTTCCCTGTAGGGCAAGGGAAGAACTAACTGGAAATGGCTGACCTGATTATCTGTCCCAACCTTCCTGTACAACACTCCCTGCTTCAAGACAAACTTCTTTTGCTCCCTAGCATAAACCTTGAAATCTGGACCATGTGCCTCGGCTGTATCTAGCATCTTACCGCGCTCCAAGCACTTGATGATGTAGGAGAGATGCTTGTCTGCCAACTGAGCCTTCCTCCAATCTGTGACTGTATTGATGGACTCATGCTCAGCTTTGGGGTCAAGTATACCATCTGGTATTAACTTGGGGTCAGTCATCAACTGCTCAACGGCAGGAAAAACATTATCCTTGTCAATCAGAAACCCATCCTCATCCTCAGCAACTCCTGGTAAACTGTCACAGGTATTAGGACCAAATGAGTGAACATGATGGGACTGTAGTATGGCTTGTACAGAGTCTGAGGCAATAGAACTAAAACTCTCTAGCTGATCCCTGTCAAAAGACTTGGCTTTCTGCACTAAAAAAGCTACATCATCTAAGGACTTCTTATACTGATCATCAACACAGGGGTCCTCTCGAGGAAGTCTTGACAAAGCGTCTGCATCTGTGTGAGTTAGTCCCTTCTTGTACCTAAGTTCAAAGTCAAAAATGGAGAGTGAAGAGAGCCACCTGTGACTCGTGGCATCCAGCTTTGCATTTTTTAAAATGTAGCAAAGGGGATTATTGTCTGTGACCACTGTCACCTTGGTACCCAAGAGGTAGTCCCTGAACTTGTGTCACACATTGCCCATTTCAATGCAAGGAACTCTCGCGCTTGTGAGCTGGGTAATTTTGTTCAGACTTGTTCAGCCCTCGACTAGCGTAAGCAATGACCTTGCTTTTGCCCTCAAACTCTTGGTAAAGGACAGCACCTAATCCCACACCACTAGCATCGCAATGGACAACAAATGGTTTGGAACGATCGGCTAGACCTAGTACCAAGTCGCTGGTAAGTGCCGAGATCAACGACCTGAAAGAATTTTCTTGGGCGTCCCCCCAAGAAGAAGAAACAGAAGAAGAAAGAGTTATCTTGCCTTGCCTCTTTCCCAGACTTAGAACGACTTCCCGGGGCATAACCCACAGTCAAATCATTCAAGGGTCTTGCAAGTGAAGAGAATTTGGGATGAAGCGACGGTAGAATCCTGCAAACCCGATGAAACTCTTCACATCCTTTACTGTTTTTGGCCTGGGCCAATCTTTGACAGTAGCTATCTTGTCTGGATCAGGACGAATAGTACCTTCAGATATCACATAGCCCAAGTGTTTGACTTGTGTAGCACCGAAAATGCATTTTCAGGATCAAGCTTCAGGTTGTACTTACATAGTCTCTCTAGTACCCTAAATGGTACGCTCTTCTAGTTCTTCAAGGGTTTCAGCATGAATCAAAACATCATCTAAAAAGATAATCAATTGTGTCAAGTTCATGTCACTAAAGACTGCCTCCATGAGTCTCTGGAAGCAGGCTGGGGCGTTGGCTAAACCTTGACTGAGCCTGTCCCACTCAAAAAGACCAAAGGGTGTTATGAAAGCTGAGTACCTACTTGCCCTCTCTGTCATTGGGACCTGGTAGTAAGCTTTACATAGATCTAAAGTTGTAAAGAACTTTGCCCCATTGAGCGTTAATAGGAGATCTTCAATTTTGGGGATGGAATAACTATCTTTGACAGTCCTAGCATTCAGTTTCCTGTAATCTATGCACATCCTGAGTGCGCCTGTCTTCTTCCTAACGAGCACAATAGGACTCGAAAATGGGGAATTGGATGGGCGGATATAATCTTGGCATCCAAAAGCCCCTTAATGTGTTGTCTACACTCCTCAAAGTCCCTTGGGGGTATGGGCCTAGCTCTCTCTCTGATGTCTGGGCCTGGTGTGATCTCCATATCAAATGGATCACCTGTCTCTGCTCTGCCTATGTCAAATTCACCAGTAACAAAAGCCTTCTTTACTGACTGCAGCCTATACTCAAAATGTTGACACCAGTCCGGGTGGGTGGTTTTCGCCTCACCAAACTTAAAATTTATGGTTGTATCTTGATCTGCAGAAATATTAGTATGGGTGCTTCCTGAGAAAACAGCAGTCTCCGGTGAATGAGGGGCCAGATTGGACACTACTTTGTTGACATCATATTCATGATGGTAAATGAATATGTCAGCAATTTCCTGATTCTTTTTGAGCGAGACGGCACTGTCAGACTCATTCATCACTACTACTTTGACATTTGCTAGGCAATCAGCTGAAGCTCTGCAACCAACAATTTTGAGACCTTCGGGCAATGATGCCTCAGTGGGTTCTTGTATCAAGACAGAACCTCTGGTACTGGGAACATTAGCTTTTGTGGAACACTTGACTTCAACGGTCTCACCAGCTGGAACTACGATCTGTGGGGCACGAACTCTAGCCGAACCCACCTTCCCATCATCACCCGAAGAACAGTCCCGATACATGAATGCAATTGCTGGACAAATATGCAAAGAACTAGCAAAATGAGACCCAACTAATTGCCTACATAAATCAGCAAAGTATCTCAAAGTGTTTGTACCCACGATCACAGGTACTTTCTGGGAAAAGTCTGTATCAGGACACACTAACATCAATACATCCACATTCTCATTCACACCCACAACATCTTCTGACATGGAAACATTCACATGCACAAACCCCAAATATGGTACTACATTCCCACCTGCCCCTACAACTTTCAAATGTTCACTTAGCTCTTCCAAGTGCAGGTGAGGCAGGTTAGTACGGTAAAATGTCTCTGATATAATGCTGACTTGCGAACCACTGTCAATCAGGCAGTTAGCTTGAACACCTTCAATGGTGATTTCGGCTTCAAGACTGGGTCCTACTAAAGCCTCCAATGTTGAGCTTTTCCCCCCTCCTGTTGAGTGAAGTTCCGCAAACACTGTTCTATGATCTAGCCTTACACTTTGCCTACCCTTATTACATAATGTCACCTTGATATTATTGGCATCTAAATCTACACTAACATCAAGTCCAGAAGGTAGTGCTTCTGCTGGTCTTCGAAGTACCTTCACACCCACCATGTATCAGGAGTGCCAGAGACAATTCCTGACAAGGTCATCTCTTGCCCTGGTTCCAATGTTACAAGCAGAGGACTCCTTAGGGCAATGCCTCGAACGTGCAAACTCTGTTCGAGATGCAATCTGCAGCAGCGTTCAAGGTGTGAGCAATCTGTGGGGATTGGGTAAATGATGGTTCTACAGTTGCCGACCCCCCATCGACAACTGTTGGCCGTTTAAACACTGACGCTCTTTCTTGGCCTGTGCCACCCTCGCTGGGTTTTGGTGGGTTCCTGCAGTCGCGCTTGAAGTGAGTTCCCACCTCACCACATCTGAAGCATGGACCCCTAGGAGCGTGTGGAGGTTGCTTTCCCCGAGCAGGAGGGTTGACCTGCCGTTGACCCGTCACCATCTTCTCGGCCACCAAGGTCGCCAGACGGTCGTAATCAATCTCAGTTGAGGTGGCTGCAGCCATGGAGACTGGCCTTGAAGGAGTCTGATTGCTTGAGTGCTCCCCAAGCTCTCTCAGCCGCCTCAAACTTTTTAGCTGGATCAGGGGAAGCAAGTCCTGGGCTCCCAAATTCACCCCGCAACTCCAGGGTCAAAAGGCGATCGGAACTGCAGATGTTGTGAAAGAACGTGTGGTAGATCTTCATGTGTGCTTCTTCAGTGGTATACTTGTTGTTCTTATTCAGTTCGGTAAATGCTGCCCACACTCGACTAAAGAAATCAGGTGGGCTTTCCTTCTTGTCCATCTGCATCTTCACAAACTTGGTATACAAGTCCTCCGGTGTGCCGAGGTTCCCGTAGATATTCTTCAAGGTCTCCAGCACAGCATCCCCTGATGTGCAATTTTTTGCCTGTTCACTAGCGATGCCTCTTAGGCTGGCTTTCACTCGCCGGCAGGCCTCATCTTCATCAGTCACTTCCTGAAGGTACTGAGTGGCTCTGTCATGCCACTCAGTGAACGGCACCTCAGCACCACCAGCAGGCTTCAGTCCCGTAAACACCCCAAGCCTGGGTGCAGGTGTCGGAGCCTTGATCTGCACCGTCACAGGTGCTGATGGCGCTGCTTGACGGGTATGGAATGCCAGTCTCTCCCTCAATTCTGCGTTTTCCCGCTGAAGGGCTCCAGCTGATCCAGCCGGCGGAGAATGGTGGCAAGATCCATCTCAGCCCTGGGGTGCCTCTGCTATTGGTTTCTGTCCCCACCCCATCACCATTTGTGTTATCCTCACATGTATCCATACCACCTTCTTATTCTGACAGTAACAATTTAGAATTTTCACTCCCAATCAGAAAGGGAATTCAACTTCATTAATTAAATTTTATCAAACAAAACAAGAAATATCCCGGACGAGCCCCCAATTTATGTAACCCAGGTTCACGCACGCTTTACCCCAAGGAAACAAAAAAAATACACAATGTATTGCCAACTTTAAATTTTAATTCCAGTCACTGCCTTCCTGCAATTCCAAAGAATACAGTCTTCCAAAATTTGAACTACCAAAACAATTCAAAATATACCCTCAGTATAGGTGGTTAGGATAATGAAAGCAATAAAACAATGGGATAGAGAAGAAAAAACAAGAAATAGCAGATGCGGAAAAGTAGCACTGAAAAAGGAAAAATAATAAACAGTCACTTATTAAATAGAAAATTACAAGCAAAAAAATACAATAGCAATCAAAACACTAATTCAAGTTTCCCAATTAACATTGGAGAACAAAAGGGTGGGCACATATTTAAATCTGTTCCCCTGGCAGGATCATTACATCAAATAACCCCGTTAACAACATTCTCCATTTTACTTTTAGAAGGGGATAGTGTCAACTCCACTGTGATCAAATCCAATCGTCAAATTGAATAGCAGGGAATTACACACATCCCAGCCAACACCGGATGGGTTTGGCAAAACCACAGCTATGCCCAAGTGTGGTCAGTTCACAATTAATACTAATAGGCCCATAGCCTAACAAAACATTAATTCACCCTTGACATTTGCCATTCCAGCCAAATAGTACCCACTTTGTCAGCATTACCTCAACACCAGAATATGAACTGCTGACCCTCAGTAGAATTAATAGTTACATTAATGCTCGGAAGCATTAAGAAAAGGTCCCCACAATATCCGCAATCAATAGAACTACCTAAAGGAATGAAATAATATCAAACAAAACAAAAGAAAAATGGAATAATCATCAGAAGATCAGTCAAAACCACAACACAGCATTGGCCACGATTAGGTTACGGCCAAACTAAGAGCGCATAAAGTAATGCAAGGTCATTGTGCCCGCATTCAAAGAAATCAAACAACATATATATATACAAGCGACACATCATGTCCAAAACATGAGAATTAACTTAAGTATTGTGTCAAACTATCACACACCTACATGGTGTAATACATTATGCCGATCAAATGGTAATGCGTCCAAATAGCCCTGCACAGTAAAACCGAAAAACGCTAGTGAAATAAAACATCATCATACGATCTTGCTCTCTAGGGAACAATCAATAACGAAAAGCAGGGATAGCCAATTGTCAACACCGAAGACTATCGACATCCCATAATATTTTCTCAATTAATAACATAATTATAACGCACCCCCTTTGATATCACGCCGCCAAACTCTCTAAAAACGTTGACTTCATTTAAAAATAACCAGTCCAAACTATGAATGGTGATTGAATTAACAAATAACTGCAACTACCCAGCTAACATATTTCACTATTGTATTCCTTCAAAACACAATGAATGAATGCCAGGCTACAACAGAATTTGGAACAACATAAGGCAAAATTCGGCGAAATGCGAAAATTTGAAGGAATGCACAATGAAAGGCAAAAAAACCTAATTTTATGCTTAATCCTATTTGAAAACAGCATCTAAAATTTACACAGTAATTTGTTGACCCACTGTCAACCAATCTAATAATAATACACCAATTTAATTAAGCATATTAGTCCCTAACTATAAACTCAATTCCGCAATCTAAACTAAATACAGTTTTTAATATTTTGATCCAGAGAACCACGGACTAATAAAAACCCATAAATTAACGTAACCTACCAACATACAAAATAATAAATGACCAAATTCTGTATCCACCATACATACACAATCAATCCGCTCCCACAAAACTAATATGACTTCCCCACACAATCCTGTATTGTCACTCACATATTAATACTTATAACGAGTTATCCTAAAACTTTGCTCCTCTAAGTCTTTATAAAGTAAAACATAGTGGCTGCCTACCACATGGTCATTCTAAAGCCCACAAATGTGCAAAATCAAAATCCTTTTAAATCTAAACATTACACCACAATCCAGTAAAATAAAATCATGAAAACGAACATACACAATACATATTAACTACATACATATTTTTCTTCAAACAAACTCAACTAACCTGATTTAGCACTAACTGCATCTGCCAAGATTCAAGTGTGATCTTCCCTCTCTTGTCCAGCAGGAAGTGGCAGAAGAACACCAACAGACCGGAAGTGTCTAATTACTCAGACCACTCAGAGTGAAAGCAGGTGAAGCCAACAGACTGTGTGTGTGTGTTGACTCTCAGAGTGAAAGCAGGTGAAGCCAACAGACTGTGTGTGTGTGTGTGGACACTCAGAGTGAAAGCAGGTGAAGCCAACAGACTGTGTGTGTGTTGACAGGTCTTCCAGGTCTGGATGGCCCCAAAGGGGAGTCAGGTTTCCCTGGACTTCCCGGAATGGATGGTCCTCAAGGTCCCCCAGGTCTGGACGGCTTGCCGGGAATCGACGGCCTTCCTGGTGAGTGTGTCCACACACTGCAAGCCATCTTGGCCACTAATGGACTTTGCTGTGATCCATCTGCCCTCTGTCATAATTTTGCAACAAGACTGATCCATTCCAAATGTCTTGGACATCCTTTTTTTTCAGTTCAGTTCATTTCAATTCAGTTCAATAAGACATTGATTCACACAGGACATTCATTTGTGCATTTAGATACTCCTGATGAATGAATAAATACATGATATCAGACATATCATGGATTAAAACTAGTCAAATAAAACCTATCTCACTGTCCATGGACCCTTACAGGCCAAAACACATTACCATGCATACACAGACTTCAGGAGCTTATAAACACTCGTTATCCTGTGTGCATGTGGGCGCATGCACTCTCTCTCTCTTGCAGTCTCCCACACACAAACACATGCACACACGCACACACACACACACATACATACACACACACACACACACACACACACACACACACACACACATGCACACATGCACACACACATGTTACTGAAGTTAAGATAATGATTGTTACATTGCAATATACAGCCATCAAAAATAAGTCTGTGAGTTGCACTTCCTGCCAGTAAAGTACACACAACCAAAACATTTTTAACCACAGTTTAGTTCCAGTTCCCTTCACACATTCAGCTATGACACACCATATTCTAACCAACAGGGATATGAATTTGTGCACTATCAAACCTCACCAGCAAATGGTGATGTGTGCCAACATTTTACATGCATGCTGGAGTGTGTGGGTGATGTGTGGGTCTGTAACAGTGTGTGAGTGTGTGTGTGTCTGTAACAATGTGTGAGTGTGCGTGTCTGTAACTGTGTGTGATTATGTGTGTGACTGTAACAGTGTGTGAGTGAGTGTGTGTCTGTAACAATGTGTGAGTGTAACATCATGTGAGTGTGTGTGTGTCTGTAACAGTGTGTATGTGTCTGTAACAGTGTGTGTGTGTGTGTGTGTGTGTGTGTGTGTAACAGTGAGTGTGCATCTGTAACAGTGTGTGAGTGTGTGTCTGTAACAGAGAGTGTGTGCCTGTAACAGTGTGTGTGTGTGTGTCTGTCTGTAACAGTGTGTATCTGTAACAGTGTGTGGATGTGTGCATGTCTGTAACAGTGTGTGAGTGTGCGTGTCTGTAACAGTGTGAGAGTGTAACAGTGTATGAGTGTGCATGTCTGTAACAGTGTGTGTCTGTAACAGTGTGTGTGTGTCTTTAACAGTGTGTGAGTGTACGTGTGTGTCTGTAACAATGTGTGAGTGTGTGTGTATGTGTGTCTGTAACAGTGTGCGAGTGTGTGTGTCTGTAACAGTGTATGAGTGTGTGTGTCTGTAACAGTGTATGAGTGTGTGTCTGTAACAGTGTGTGGGTGTATAGAGGCTGGTGGGGGCGTGTATACAGTATGTGTTTATTTGTGTGCCTGTATGAATGGGTGCCTATCTGCATGTTACAATTGATTCCATTTTAAGGATTCTGTTTTGTGTTTGATATTAAACTTGTGGTCTGAGACATACTTGTATAAAATTTACTGAAAATGAGATCCACCAGTTTCTAAACATTGGGCAATGATCTCTTGCATTTGAGCAGATTTCTTTGATACCATGTGAAAACAATGGAAACCTTGCTCATGCACTGTTCCCTTGCTTCTTTACTTGATAGTATTGATGTACTTTTCTTTGTCTGTAGACTTCTTCTTTGGTGACAGATGGGAGTCTGCTTTGTAGTAGAATGGCTGAGTAGGACCGCAACTTTTCTCTTTTGCTACACGATGGCTGTGCATCAAGAATTTAGGCCCAATGCAAGCACAACTTGTTTCTGGCCCTATTTCACCAAAAGATGTCTTATCTTGTGCAGGCCACCCCTCCTGCTTTCCTTTTTCTTTTTCTCTGGTGGAAAGAGAGTGCTAGTTGAATTATTTCCCTTGCAACTATCACCTGTTATTGATTTATTGTTGATGACCAAGAAGAGTGAACAGTTCTTTCAGAAATGTGAAATAAACAAATAAATCACTTCTAATGACTGAAAGTGGTAAAATATATGAAGAGTGGTAGCATTTCTTAAAAATAATACTTGAGTCAGGTCTGATCATTTGAAGTTAATGGCAAGTTTCTAGGATCTACCAGGCCACAGATACAGGCAGGAAATAATTTCATAACAAGATTTTTTTCTTGCACTTTGAAATGGAAACAAACAATGAGCCTAGATGATTAGGTAATGTTCCAAGCAGTTTGCCAACCCGCACTCTCCTCTCTCCATCACATTCATCTTTCCTGATCCAATTAAGTTTTTTTGTGTTGTGAACTGATCCAGTTGGTCTTTGGGAAGTTGTTTTCCCCATTACAGCTGACTTATCCGTTTTGGGATATATATGCATGTGGATTAAAAAAAAAAAAAATGAATCGAAATTTTATGTTCGTTTCTTTGTCTGTTTTTTCTGCTTTTTGTTTTGTTTGTTTGGATTTTCCAGTCAGGATGTGGTGCTTGCCTATGCCGTCACCTTGAGGTCCTAAGAGTGTGGGTGTGGTTTGCAGGTGCTCCGGGTCCCAAGGGAGATCCAGGAACTCAGGGTCTGCCAGGTCCAACCCCTCCCACTGGCTACCTGCTGGTGCGTCACAGTCAGACCACGGAGGTGCCCTCGTGCCCTGTGGGCCAGAGCAGGCTGTGGGAAGGCTACAGTCTCCTCTACATTGAAGGCAATGAGAAGTCACATCACCAGGATCTGGGTCAGTCTCAGTGTGTGTGCGTGTGTGTGAGTGTGCGTTGTGTGTGTGTGTGTGTGTGTGTGTGTGTGTGTGTGTGTGTGTGTGTGTGAGTGTGTGTGTGTCTGTGTGTGTCTGTGTGAATGTGTCTGTCTGTGTGAGTGTGTGTGTGTGTGTGTGTGTGTGTGTGTGTGTGTGCGTGTGTGTGTGTGTGTGTATATGTGTGTGTGCGTGTGTATGTGTGTGTGTGTGTGTGTGTGTGTGTGTGCGCTCTGTGTGTGTGTGTGTGTGTGTATGTGTGTGTGTCTGTGTGTGTGAGTGTGCGTGTGTGTGTATGAGTGTGTGTGTGTGTGTGTGTGTGTGTGTGTGTGTGTGTGTGTGTGTGTGTGTGTGTGTGAGAGAGAGAGAGAGAGACAGAGAGAGAGAGAGAGTGTGTGTGTGTGTGTTGGTAGGTGAAAAGGGAGTGTGGATGAGGATGAATATACCTATAATGTATGTATTGTCAACCATTTTTTTCCCCCCACATATAGTATTTAAACAAACCACTAAATGGTTGTTGCTGGTTTTCTCACTCTGTTTTGTCTGTGCAAAAAAGCAATAAGCCAAACTGTTCACCAAGATTAGTTGTCTTCACTGTTGACATACATCATAGTTTTGTCCCCTAAAATTAGAACAGTCCAGCTGATATGCAGCATGTTGTCCTTCAGAATATGTTTGAGTCATTAAACTTCAACAATGGACAATAAAGAAACACAGAGAGACCTGCACTGTCCATTGAACATGCGACACATACAGCAGAGAGAGAGAGAGAGAGAGAGAGAGAGAGAGAGAGAGAGAGAGAGAGAGAGAGAGAGAGAGAGAGAGAGAGAGAGAGAGAGAGAGAGAGAGAGAGCATGCAAACAAAATCTTTTACGAGGGAATAAGTACACAAAACCTTTGTTTTTTACATTATGCTGTTAGATTTTGAGAAAGAATGGAAAAACAGAAAAGAACAACCGTTGAAACACATGGGCATGACAATAGTTCATTATGTTTTGTATTAAAATATAGATAAGACAGAGAGGAAGAAAGAGGAGGAAGAAAATATTGATGTTAATGAGGTCAAGGTTGGATTATCAATGTTAATGAGGTCAAGGTTGGATTGTCAATGTTAATGAGGTCAAGCCTTTTGTGATTTTCTTTTTTAACGAGAAAAAACATTTCCATGTGGATTGGTTTGAGACTGTTGATGTTAATGAGGTCAAGGTTGGATTGACAGGCTGGGCGGGCTCCTGCCTCCCTCGCTTCAGCACCATGCCATTCCTCTTCTGCAACCTCAACAACGTCTGCAACTACGCCAGCCGCAACGACAGGTCCTACTGGCTCTCCACCAATGCTCCCATTCCCATGATGCCTGTGGGAGAGCGTGACATCGTGCCCTACATCTCCCGCTGCGTGGTGTGCGACGTGCCAGCCAACGTTATTGCCGTGCACAGTCAGACGCTGGCAATTCCTGATTGTCCGCTTGGATGGAACGGCTTGTGTGGATCGGATACAGTTTGCTATGGTACGTACTGTCTTGTGTGTGCTGTGGTGGTGTAGTATTGTGCTGCATTGTATTGTGTTGTATTCCATGTTGTTTTGTTTGTTGCTGCAGATACTTTTGGCTGCTTGATATTTGAGGTTCTCCTCTTGGAGGAAAACAACCACCTCTGTGTAATGTAGCCATTTGTGGTTTTCTTTTTTGAAAAGAGGAAGAGAACCACTTATGTGTAATGTAGCTTTGTGTGCTTTTCTTTTTTAAAAGAGGAGGAAGACTGCAACTGCTGTGTACTGTAGCCTTTCGTGATTTTCTTTTTTACGAGAAAACCATTTCCATGTGGATTGGTTAGAAGAATTTTTGCCTAACAAACTTTTCTGCTGTCATGTATTCTTTGCAAGTTTTATTTATTTTTTTTTTGTACTGCATTAACGAAAATGCCAAACCAGACCACCCCTTCAGGTCTAAAGAAGATAGCTGTTATTTCATGAATACATGAACAGACGCGGTGACATGAGTCTGCATGCTGCAGCATGGGGGACATTGTCAACATGACTATTTAATCTGATGATCAGGTGGTCATAGGGGCTGTCACAGACTGTCCATAGTCATACCACAACACTGGCGGCAGAGCTGTCTTTTGGCTTTTTTCATTATCATTTTTGTAAGACAGATGTTTTCGTAGGAATTTGTTGTTGTTGTTTCTGTTGAAAAACAAAAAAAAAAAAGGAGATGTAATGTGAAATTAATAGAGGCGTATCTTGAACGTTTGAGTCCTGAAAGATACATGTTGATGGTTTTACTTACTTATCCCAGTCCTTGTCGCCTGAAACACTCCTGTCTATAGCAGCTGACTACAACGCTCATTGTTTTTCTATCATTTCTGAATGGCACATATGGAAATAAGAGTAGAATAAAGTAAAATGTGCTGACAGGAGGAAAACTGGTAAAACAGGATGCCAAAGTAGGTTGTTTTGTGATGCCAAAGTAGGTTGTTTTGTGATGCCAAAGTAGGTTGTTTTGTGATGCCAAAGTAGGTTGTTTTGTGAGAAACCTTCGTCATCTGTTGTTGGGATGAAGTCCGAAGTGCTGATTCAAGTCTTCCCTCCTCAAATTGACTTTTTTTTTTTTTCCCTGTTCGGTTTTGAGGATGTAGACATTCCTCAATGTGATTAAACACTGAGCAACATGAACAGTTCCCCACCCCAAAAATTTGCTTTTGTGCTGTTACAATCTGACTTGTTGCCATAGCATTGTGATCACTTGGCCCTGCTGGTAAGTAGAGTACATCTTTCCACAGAGCTCTTGCCGGTTAACATACAAGTTGCCAAGATGTCTTCATTCAGAAAGACTGTCCACACGTGCCTTTGCTTAAAAACAACTGGGGATTAAGTAGCCTAAACATGTACATGTTGGTGCGTAGCCTTTGTATGAAATCCATGTTTTGCTGTTGTCTGTGTCCACAGTAATGTTCCAGTCTCTATTTCACTTCAAAATAAGCAAACCATGAAACACCTATACTTACTTCAATGTTTATATATTTATATATAAAGAGCTCCTCTTTTTTTTAAATTCAAAGCACTGTTGAGCGTTTTTAATGGAATATGGGCTATAGAAATGAACATTATTATTATTATTTATTTTTTTTTTTTCAGCACACAGCCGCTGGTCCTGGCGGTGGCGGTCAGTCTCTGTCCAGTCCGGGGTCGTGCTTGGAAGACTTCCGTGCAACACCATTCATCGAGTGCAATGGAGCTCGCGGCACCTGCCACTACTTTGCCAACAAGTACAGCTTCTGGCTGACCACAATAGAGGAGGGCAACCAGTTTACCACCCCCCGCTCACAAACACTAAAGGCGGTAATTTAAGAACACGGGTCAGTCGATGCCAAGTCTGTATGAAGAATGTGTGAGTGCTTCTGCGGTGTACTTGAGGGTTATGTGTGTACTTGTCCAGACTACTCAGATTTAAATGGTTAATTTGATGTGAAGTCCATTAAAGCTCGACAGTATTGTTTCAAGAGGTATTGGTGTTCAGCGCATTGGACATCCCCTCTCACCTTTTCCCTCCAAGTCCGGATTCAGGTAGGCCTTAGGTCAATTTTCTGTAATACTTGTGAAAATGTTTCTCTCACAGTTGCGAGTTTACCTGTAGTTTTAAGATGCTATATTTTGTAAGTTCTGCCTGTGATTTGAATTAAAATCAGTGTACTACCTGACCAACCAGGGTGTGCCTTACCCGAGATAGACGTGCAGGTGCTATCATTAACCACTTATTTTGGCCTGCTCAATTTATAAGACATCAGACAGACGTGCAGGTGCTACCATTAACTATCATTAACCACTTGGTTTTGCCTGCTCAATTTGTAAGTCATTTCTTCATGTCCAGTTTTATTTGTTTCATGCTTCCTTGTTATTTTATTTATTAAAAAAAAAGAATTTTTGATGATATTTTTCTATGATGTTTTTTAGACCTGGCTCATGACGGTTTTCTACAATAAATTCTGCTTGCATTGTCTTCCTTGTCTGTAATATGTATCGGTGACATGGACTGTCGGTTGAATGATTCATGCACAGGTTCAGAAAGAATGTAACCTACTGAAGTCTATTGTGTTTAGTTTTAAGTGCATGTGGTATAAAATTTCCTATATTTTCACCATAGATTTGCTGTCTCTGAATTAGTTGTAGATGAATTTATTTGACTCAGTATCAAGTGTATTTCGATGTAAATCCTCCCAAATGTGCTAGTCATTTACTGTGAAATATATGATCTGTTTGAGGCATTATGTATCTGTTAAACTCTTGTATTTCACAGAACATTTACATTTTCACATCATTCAAGGAAACATTTTCAATGTGTCTGTGCGAATGTGTGACTGGATTTTTGTTTAGTATATGGTTGGTTCTGTGTTTGTGCTGTACTGACGTACCTCATCATTGTTATCATGGTTTTCGTTTATTTTCAAGCAGCATTAAATGCCCCGTCACTTGGTGACAGGAATAATTCAAGTTGCCAGTTCCATGGACTTGTGTGTGATCACATACAAATCAACCTCACCAGTGTGTTACGTACTTGTAAGCAGTACCATGGTAATACTTGTATAAAAACAATTTTTTTTTTTTTTTTTAACAATATTCGTGTATGTAAGGACTGATAGGTTGACTGAATAAATTAAAGTTTCGTAACAATACTGCTTTATTACTGGTTGACGTGCAAGGAAGAGTACATCACATTGCCTGTGAGTTGACACAGTCATACATGTTGAACCAGAAGAGGTCATAGGAGAGCGCATACCTCTGCCACAGTCAAATAGATCCTGGATCCCCCTCTGCTCCTGATCCCACACCAAAATGTGGCAGGCTTTTCTTTTCTTTTCCTTTTGCTGTCCCATCTTCTGTGCCATGTTAAGTGCATTGCATCCACGCCGCTCATTCCTACACCCTGTCCACCGATGCAGCCTGGCCTGGCCTGAAATATGACAGGCTTGTACTTGGGACACATCCACACCCGTTTACCCCAAATTCGTGTACCTGTAATATCTCTGACAAAAACCTGTAATGTGAAAAAAAGAAAAAAAACCCGTAATCTTCATAATCACAACACTTCTGCAACTTTTAAAGATTTGGAAGAGCTGGCTGTTGGCGTGTAAGACTGCTTCGTCGCCATCTTTGACAAGGTAAAAGACGCAAGGCATGCTGGTAAGTGTCTTCTTGCTGCTTTTGACAAAAACGGTAGCAGACAAAACTTCGCATTTAACAGTTTTTTTTTCTTTTTCTTTTATTTTTTTCCCATAATTTTTTTTGGATCATAATACCCACAATTTTGATTTTTTCCATGAAAATTACACCAAAATTGTAAGGGTAAAACAGGTCTGGAAATCCTACAAAACATCTAGGGAAACCCCACAAAACCCTGTGAAATCCTACAAAGCACCCAGGGAAACTGTACAGAGGTCTGTGAACCCCTTTCAAAGAGCCCTGTGAAACCCTACAAAGAACCTTGTAAAAAATCCTATGAAGAAAAACTATGAAACCCTACAAAGAACCTTGTAAAAAAATCCTATGAAGAAAAAAAACTATGAAACCCTACAGAGAACCATGCAAAATCACCCCACAAAGAGCTCAATGAAACATACAAAGAACCCTGCAAAACCACCCTATAAAGAGCCAGCGAAACCATACAAAGAACCCTGCAAAACCCTAGTTGGAACCCAGTGAAACCTTACAAAGAACCCAGTGAAACCTTATAAAGAACCCAGTGAAACCTTACAAAGAACCATGCAAAACCATAGAAGAAACCCCGTAAAACCTTACAAGGAAACCAGTCTTCAAAACCACCATACAAAGAGCCCAGTGAAACCATACAAAGAACCCTGCAAAACCACCCTACAAAGAGCCCAGCGAAACCATACAAAGAACCCTGCAAAACCCTAAAAGGAACCCAGTGAAACCTTACAAAGAACCCAGTGAAACCTTATAAAGAACCCAGAACCATGCAAAACCCAACAAGCTGAGTAAAACCCTACAAGGAACCCAGTAAAAGCATACAAAGAGCCATGCAAAACCCAGCAAGCTGAGTAAAAAACCCTACAAGGAACCCAGTAAAAGCATACAAAGAGCCATGCAAAACCCAACAAGCTGAGTAAAACCCTACAAGGAACCCAGTAAAAGCATACAAAGAGCCATGCAAAACCACCCTACAAAGAACCCTGTGAAACCATACAAAGACCCCTGCAAAACCCCAGAAAGAACCCCATGAAACCTGACAATGAACCATGCAAAACCCTAGAAAGAACCCTGTGAAACCATACAGAGAACCACGCAAAACCCAACAAGCTGAGTAAAACCCTACAAGGAACCTAGAGAAACCCTTCAAACAACCCACTGAAACCTGTCATGAAATCTGAGAAACAATACCGTGAAATCTTACAGACTAATCTGTGAATTCCTACTAACAACCCTGTGACCAAAAACACCTAGTAAAACCCTTCCCTGCGAAACTCTACAGCCAACCCTATAAAACATTATACTGTGAAACCAGCAGACCCTGTGAAACCCTACAAACAACCCAGCAAAACCCTACAAACAAACCCTGTGAACTCTTACGAAACTTGTGTGAAACACGCCCTCCCCCCTCCTATAGAAACCTCACAAAGAATGCTGTGAGACCCCCAAAAAAAGAACCCTACCAGCCACTCAAAAACATACAACCCTATAGAAACCCCACAAAGAATGCTGTGAGACCCCCACAAACAACCCTACCAGCCACTCAAAACACACACAACCCTATAAAAACCCCACAAAGAATGCTGTGAGACCCCCCACAAAGAATCCTACCTGCCACTCAACACACCACACAACCCTATAGAAACCCCACAAAGAATGCTGGGAGACCCCACAAAGAACCTACCAGCCACTCAACACACCCACACAACCCTATAGAAACCCCACAAAGAACTGCTGGGAGACCCCCACAAAGAACCCTACCAGCCACTCAAAACACACACACAACCCCATAGAAACCACACAAAGAATGCTGCGAGACCCCCACAAAGAACCCTACCAGCCACTCAAAACACACACCCTACAGAAACCCCACAAAGAATGCTGGGAAAAACCCCACAAAGAACCCTACCAGCCACTAAAAACACACACACAAAAAACCCTGTTAAGACCAGCTGCTGTGACACAGTGGGTCAGCACTGCAGGCTTTGAGTCCCTTTGGAGGCATGCATTTGATGGAAATTTGGGGGGAGGGGGGAGGATAGGGGGCAGCTGGCACCTACCCAGAGTATGAACGTGCTAAGGGCATACATAGAAAGACTGGAAACGCATGGTCAGGTCACTGAGAATATTCAGATTTCCTGACCAACACTGCAGGTGTCTATCTGTGGGTGCCACTGACACCTGGGTATGTAATGAAAGAAAGCATGGAGTACAATCCTGTCTTGTCAACCAGAACTGGACTGCTGACAGACTGCTGCTCACAGTGTTCAGCCAGAATCTGATGTATGTTGAAATAGCTCTGGCATCCTTGAGCACCTCGGGTGACTGTAGCTGTGTCTCCTCCGATGGGTTGCCTCATGGTGACATACTGGTTGCACCATGTGATCTGCCTCTGTTCATGGTACAATACAATGAACCTGCGCATGGCTGTGGAGGGGGCTATGAACAGCATGGGAGCCCTGCCACCAAGATGGTCTAGATGACACAGCAATAATATATAAAAAAACGAAAAACCCAGAAGGGTAAACCTTAATACTGATCTATCCAACACTCTTTAAGGTATTTTGCAGGTATACAAACAGGATTCCAAACAGCATTTTGTTCTGTAATAGTACATCTGTGTCCAGGTAATGAGAATGACATCTCCAGCCAAACACCACTTGGTTTTGCAGAAAATAAACCCGAACGAACAAAACTGCATGGAGACAAGTGGCACTTACAGGCTCTTTGCCTCACTGTCAGTCCTCTTATCATTTTTTCCATTTTTTTTTTTCTTTTGTGCACACACACACAATGGGAATTTGGGGGAGTTGAGTTGTAATTTTCTTACAGAGCTGTTTGATAAAAAATCTTCCACTATGATTTCAGCTAACACTTCGCATTACAGTAACATTACTTCAGTAGTTCATGGTACTGGAGATAAATCAATGAGAGAAAAGAAAACAACCCAAATCATTAAAAATATGCTCACTCACAACAGCAGGTTATACAAGAAAGAAAGGGCAAAAACCCCACTCTGTACATGTGTTTTTAAGGACAGAACAATGTGTGATCGATTCAAACTGAGACGGACGTTGGGCGAAGGCAACCATGTGTTCATGCAGACTGCACCTGGGGACAGGCACCAGGCTGAAAGAGCTACACTCTTTTCCTCTGAAGCATTACCGTCTTGTTTTAAACCAGATTTACACCCAAACATGGACTTCCTCCGTTTACAGATTTGGTTTTCTCCCCTCATTTCCATGGAAATGATCTTGTTAATACCGAGTTGTTTGTTTCATCTTGCACAGCAAAGTATGTTACACATATATAAAAGCCAAAGTACAAACACTCTTGTTTAACCTTTACCAGCCGTGTCAGCCAATAGAGCGTGACAGGATTTCTCTCCCTTGTGCCAAGTCATGCCAGGCCGGATGACGGACAGACAGCAGTACATTCTGCCGTGTCATCCACTATCGCATGACGGAAACATAAAAAATTCCTACACGTTCCAGATAATGATCCAAGGGAAATAAGCTCTGTAGCTAGTCTTGGGATGTTGGAGCGAGTTAGACCATACTTTATTTCCTGTGCCAGAAAAAATGTCAGTCAGGCGAAGGGGTGGTAGTGATTTCTCGCTCAATGAAGCGCTTGAAATCATATTACAAAGTTGATCTGGTGATGATGATGAGGGGAGTGATAGAGAGATAGAAAAACTTTGACAGAGAAGAGGAAAGTGAATTGTTTGAAGATGCAGCCATCCCTTCATCTTCTGATTTGTAAAAAGAACGGAATAGAATGCAAAGAAAGCATTTTTTCAACTTGTCAGACATGTTTTTCAACGCACAGTTGTGTGTACACATTGAAAGTAAATGATTTGAAATTACTATGATCGATTAGTCAGTCGAGTGTTTGTTCTTTCTTGTGACACCTAACACAACACTGTCAGTTGTCGTCTAGCTGCTGTAAAAATAAATCAAAAAGTGGCCAAATATGCGCGTCCGCAGGGACCGAGAGCGCTATGTGCGAGCGTGCGGCAGCAGGGAATCTGCTCTCGGCTGGATAGTATTAAAAAAAGGCTTATTTTGAAATAAAACAAAACTTTTATTTAACATTACAAAGTTTCTAAAACAAATAACCTGAGAAATGGCTTTGTTATTCCCCGAAAGAGTTGAATCCACTTCCCCCACATCATCACCTGACAGAAGGTGGAAAGACGATCTAATCTCTGGCCAGTATTCCACTGCGCTGATTCTGAATACAATGTTTGTACACTTTGCTACACATTTTCAAAGATCTGATCAGTAAAGGCATGGCCAGCCTAGATATTTCAATTCAACATGGAAAAAATGACTGACATTCCTCATGTAGAACATAAATTGTTAAATTCATCGAGCATGAATCTATCATTGCCACTGTAACACCAGGCCAATCCATTCTGAACAGCATTATCTGTTTGAAAAAAAAAAAAAGGAAGAAAAGAAAAAAAAGGAAGGATAGAAGAACAGGCAACACAATGATAGAATATTCAATTCCATTTTTGCCCTTGTTTATTTTCCTTACGTAACTTTACAAATGAGAAATATGCACACTGATCACTCTCACAATGTACAGATCTACAGATGACTAACACACACTTTGGGTACAAAGAAAAGTCAAACTACAAGGAAGATATGAACAAAAGTCATTGAAAACAGACTAGTGAGCCCTTTAAGGTTAAATACAACCCTTTTTTCATATGCAGTATCAAGTTCATATGTTATTTAAGTAAGTCACAGCTGATGAGAAACAATTGTGGTCGAGCAACTCAGAATAACAAGATCATGCACAAAAACTGACACGACGATAAACCCATAATTCGTAACTCAAAACTGCCAAAAAACTGTCCACAGCCAAACTGATTGGACTACAAGCAAACACACTGGTCAAAAACATCTGGTTTGACAGTGTGCTGCCTGCAGCTTGTGCACGTACGGACTCAAAAAGATGTACTTTCAACTGTTCAGACTGGAATTGAAACTAAACAAATTTAACGCCCACACCCCCTTCAAATCAACTTTTATAGTGCCAGACTGTCAGCCTGTTGGTTGATACACCATCTCTAGAAATTATAAGAAAACTGTCAAGTTTTCTTACGTCCTCTAAAGGCACAGTAATGTCATGAAAAAATGTGACTAGATTGAAAAATCAATCATACTCTCCTAAAAAAAAACTGCGCGAACTGAAAATCCATCTGATTTTTTTAAAAGACATTTTCCAGAAAATCTGTTGTATTTTAGTTTTGAGTAGCATCATCAAGTATTAATCCTCATCCTGAAACACCATAAAGGAAAGTGACCCAACTATGAAAATGTACCAAATTTTTTTCAAAACACGTTTCCAATGACAATCTCCAGAAGATGTCTCTTTTTACATATGCTTCACACAGAAGTGTGACTACAGACTGACTGTTACCTGAGTCTGATTATTGTGGCGGTCAGAACATGTTTTGCTGTCATACAAAATAGACAAAAGTGTTTTTAGACTCACTGTGGTCCAAAACATCTCATCAAACTGTATGCTTAGATGAGACAAAAATGTGACAACAGCAAACCCCAAATAAGAAAAAAAACAAAACCATTTTTTTGTTAAGCAGTCCAGGACAGTCACAATCTGACAAAAAAAATGCTTTTCATTTCACTTTTATGGTTAAAAGATAAGCAGATAGCACAAGGCTGCCTTCAATCAAAAGCATTTTTTTTCTTTTGGTCAAGGAAAAATAAAAACACCGCCAATGCTGCAATCACTTTTGCTCATGGTAACACAACATTCTTGGTACTTAAACTTGAGGGAGGGGTGGCGGTAGGCATTTTATTGTACATGTGAAGAATATTATGAGAAAAACAAACAAAACAATGAAATCCTGTCATATACATAGGAAGGATACACACTACTTATGCTTGTATAGACATTTCAGCAAGTATGTCGCCAATTTTGATCGCACAAGCTACAGTCAGCAACACTTCATTGACTTATAAATTCATGTTTCTGTTAAGTTGTGTCTTAGAAGAAAAAATACTTGAGGAAAGCAAAAGAAGATTATTGATCATTTCCATTCAATCCAGTTATACTGCTTGGATTCTATAAGCCCCTTATTTTAATGACACTTTCCAAACTGACTTCTATGTTTTGATTCCGAACAAGAGTTGTTTTTTTTGGTGTCCAACCACTTTTCTCTAAACCATTTCAATCATCAGGAGTACCAGATGGATACATCAGTATGATAAGGGGATTATTCCTTTTTATCTGCTCGATTAATAAAAACAACAATTTTACCAGATGGATTATCAATATGATAATCTAAACCATAAGATGATGATACTTTTGACAGGTAGATGTAGTAATATACACTTTGAACATCAATGGCAATTTTTTCATTACTATATATAGAGAGACAAACATACAAAAAAATGAACGAAAAAAAAACCACTCCTATCCGACTGACACAGCTTGATCAAAAATCTTTTAAAATGGACAGCTGAGTGACTGTGAGAAAATCTCTTTGGAAACGGATGAAAAAAAGCAGCTGTTTTGATGTTATTGGGCGTGAACGTCACTCTGCTCCCCTTTCCCACAGTCAGGCCACAGAAGCACATCATCACTGCCAGCAGACGTTGCAGACCCTCGTCCTTGTCACTGTCCTCTGATCGGCCCAAACATCTTCGTGAGAAACACTCAGAGAGAGACATCGCACTCTGCAAACTACGTCACGTGACTGCAGCCTTTATAGGAGTTATGGAGCGGACATTCACATCCTGCTAAAACTGACCAGATTCCAGTGTCCATGCATCCCCCCAGGGAGATAATCCACTTGAGGGAGTGGAGGACAGTTGTCACTGTACAATCTGATTTTGTCTTTCAAGTCAGTTGTACTTAAATTTGGAGCTGGCTTGCAGCATATGAAAACGCAAGAATGAAAAAGAAATCAGCTCACAGGCAAAAAAAAGTCTTACAGAAACAAAACCAATTATCATCTACATAAACAAACCATGCACATTAACTACTGATATGATAAAGCAGAAGTTTCACATGCCAAAGTCCTTTTCAAACACATCAACAACAGAAATCCTAAACACTATACTTTCCTCACCTGGGCCACAAACAACTGGGCACCAGATTCACCCTTCAACAACTGTTCAAAACAAGTAATTGTTCATGCACAAAACAAAACACAATCCACTCCTAAACAGGCTGCACAAAAGGATGCAAACAGGATATGGACCTCTAAACACTCCTCAATCCAGCTGAACAGTGGAAAATATGTGGACCGACATACATTATGCCCATACAGGCAGCTTGACTGTAACTGACAGTCAAAGGAACAGCCAGCTGATGTGAATGACCAAGCATGTGGGTAGTGTCCACACCACACTATGGACAGTGGCCTCTCAGAAGCATGTGGGTAGCCTTGACACCACACACTATGGACAGTGGCCTCTCAGAGGCATGTGGGTAGCGTCCACACCACACTATGGACAGTGGCCTCTCAGAGGCAATCACTTTCAGGCTGCTCGCTCCGGTTCCTCCACACTGTCATGCAACAGCTGTCCCTGTCTCACCACTGGCAGTCTACACAGAGCATTCGACAGGAGGTCACAGGAGGCAATCCGACACAGGAGAGACTACACAGCAGCTTAGTGGTGTGCCCCCCTGACCCCATACACACAGGTCATCAGCCACCAAGGCTCTGACTGACAACAGGTGCTTAGTCAGCCAACCAGCCTGAACACAATGTCTCCCTCCAAAGGAGGAGGAGATCTTACGACACTCCCCATGGAGTTGTTGACACTGAACAACAACTGGTCACCATGGGAGCAGCTGTGGAAAGGCCATGGTGGCCGAGATCACCAGGACAACATGCAGAGCATGAAGGGCCACAGCCTCGGCGACTGCTTCTTTCGCCTCATGATGATCAGTGAGGACAAGATAATGATGCTAATTCCATCTAGCCTGGGACTAGCTGTAAAGGGTGTACTCTATCCTTCCTCTCTAGTATGTTCTGGGATGAACCACACCTGAAAGAACCAGACAGCTGCACTGTCAGTGGGGAACCCTCAGGGAGGTCTGAAAGAACCAGACAGCTGCACTGTCAGTGGGGAAAACCTCAGGGAGGTCGGTGAAAGAACCAGACAGCTGCACTGTCAGTGGGGAAACCTCAGCGAGGTCTGAAAGAACCAGACAGCTGCACTGTCAGTGGGGAAACCTCAGGGAGGTCGGTGAAAGAACCAGACAGCTGCACTGTCAGTGGGGAAACCTCAGGGAGGTCGGTGAAAGAACCAGACAGCTGCACTGTCAGTGGGGAAAACCTCAGCGAGGTCTGAAAGAACCAGACAGCTGCACTGTCAGTGGGGAAACCTCAGCGAGGTCTGAAAGAACCAGACAGCTGCACTGTCAGTGGGGAAACCTCAGGGAGGTCGGTGAAAGAACCAGACAGCTGCACTGTCAGTGGGGAAACCTCAGCGAGGTCTGAAAGAACCAGACAGCTGCACTGTCAGTGGGGAAACCTCAGCGAGGTCTGAAAGAACCAGACAGCTGCACTGTCAGTGGGGAAACCTCAGCGAGGTCTGAAAGAACCAGACAGCTGCACTGTCAGTGGGGAAACCTCAGCGAGGTCGGTGAAAGAACCAGACAGCTGCACTGTCAGTGGGGAAACCTCAGCGAGGTCGGTGAAAGAACCAGACAGCTGCACTGTCAGTGGGGAAACCTCAGGGAGGTGAAAGAACCAGACAGCTGCACTGTCAGTGGGGAAACCTCAGCGAGGTCTGAAAGAACCAGACAGCTGCACTGTCAGTGGGGAAACCTCAGGGAGGTCGGTGAAAGAACCAGACAGCTGCACTGTCAGTGGGGAAACCTCAGCGAGGTCTGAAAGAACCAGACAGCTGCACTGTCAGTGGGGAAACCTCAGGGAGGTCTGAAAGAACCAGACAGCTGCACTGTCAATGGGGAAAACCTCAGCGAGGTCTGAAAGAACCAGACAGCTGCACTGTCAGTGGGGGAACCTCAGGGAGGTCTGAAAGAACCAGACAGCTGCACTGTCAGTGGGGAAACCTCAGGGAGGTCGGTGAAAGAACCAGACAGCTGCACTGTCAGTGGGGAAACCTCAGGGAGGTCGGTGAAAAGAACCAGACAGCTGCACTGTCAGTGGGGAAACCTCAGCGAGGTCGGTGAAAGAACCAGACAGCTGCACTGTCAGTGGGGAAACCTCAGCGAGGTCTGAAAGAACCAGACAGCTGCACTGTCAGTGGGGAAACCTCAGCGAGGTCGGTGAAAGAACCAGACAGCTGCACTGTCAGTGGGGAAACCTCAGGAGGTCGGTGGGGAAACCTGAAAGAACCAGACAGCTGCACTGTCAGTGGGGAAACCTCAGGGAGGTCGGTGAAAGAACCAGACAGCTGCACTGTCAGTGGGGAAACCTCAGCGAGGTCGGTGAAAGAACCAGACAGCTGCACTGTCAGTGGGGAAACCTCAGGGAGGTCGGTGAAAGAACCAGACAGCTGCACTGTCAGTGGGGAAAACCTCAGCGAGGTCTGAAAGAACCAGACAGCTGCACTGTCAGTGGGGAAACCTCAGCGAGGTCTGAAAGAACCAGACAGCTGCACTGTCAGTGGGGAAAACCTCAGCGAGGGTCGGTGAAAGAACCAGACAGCTGCACTGTCAGTGGGGAAACCTCAGCGAGGTCTGAAAGAACCAGACAGCTGCACTGTCAGTGGGGAAACCTCAGCGAGGTTTTGTGTGGCATCCAACAGGTGGATGAAACTGGATGGTGTGATACAAGCCTCCTCCTTTCAGCCCACAGTGCCTCACCGAACTCTACACACTACATCCAATGTTTGTTTCTTCTGGGACTGGAACCCACAACTTCCCAGCGTACAATCTATTCAGCTGTCCCTGAACCAAGGCAATCTGTACGATTTCCTTTTCTGAAGAACCCTTTCTTGCTGTTCTTCAATTGGTAGTTAAATCAATCTCTATTTTTACAAGAAAGTTCTTCTGTTTTTTTTAGTACAGAAAGCAACACACAATCCATTCATGACACAACACTTAAAGCAGAATACGTCATTTCATATTTGACCCACTTTACACACACCAGTGCCATGACTATCATACCTTTTCAGTCCCAGCGACAACCTGCCACATGACAGCCTTGACCTTCTGTCAATGTTCTGTCACTTTTCCCTGTCACAGATGAACCATCTCCACTGAGTCTGACCAAAGTACAGGTTCAAACATCCCCTTGGACCGTCAAGTTTTCAATGAACCTTGGTGCCGAGTTTCACAATCACATCAGGTTTGTCGCTTCAACGTTGCGAGCAGCCTGCATTGCTGCAGATCTCCCAACAAAACCACTGGCATAAACATTACTCTTCTTACAATTCCCTAGTTCCTACCAAAGTGGCTCAGACACTGCTGATACTATGAAATTTACAGTCCCTCATGTTGGGGTCTGTTCTTGTCACTGACTGATCAGCCCATGTTGGAAACTACCGAAATAAAACATTCCAGAAATCCTTTTTTTTTTCTCTGGACCCAACTTGCTGTTTTTTCATCTCTATAAATCAGATTCTGGACTGCAAAGTACCTCTCACACAACCTCTTACAACTCTGCAGGAGCTGACCATGGCTGAAAGATTACACTGACAATGGTTCTGATGAGACTCGAGCATACTACCTTCCAACAGCAGTTTGTAACTCAACCGCTGCACCAGTGTGAAAGATTTATGCCAGACAACCAACATTCAGATTGTCATCCATGTACTCGAGGATGAACACCTATCTTTTGTTTGGCCTTCAACCATTTCAAAAAGCTCTTATTAACACACACAAATGTGCACACATGAACACACACAAACACTTACACACAATCAAACCAGAATGATGATGAGACCGACAGCGACACTACAAAGCCCACAGGAGAGCTTAGCTTTGAGCAGTCATTGGCTCACCGAGCTCTATTGTACTCCCAGCTTCCTGGCTTTTTGTTTCTCTGGAGCACAAAATGACAAAACTACAAACAAACATAACTCACCCACAATGAAGCCGTACAAAACCCCCGATTCAGCTACAGATTAAGGGATGCAATGGTGTTTCACACTGTGAGTTACCCGCTGTCTACCAATCCATCAGAATCTTCGTCAATGGTGTTTCAGACTGCGAGTTACCAACTGTCTACCAATCCATCAGAATCTTCGTCAATGGTGTTTCAGACTGCGAGTTACCAACTGTCTACCAATCCATCAGAATCTTCGTCAATGGTGTTTCAGGCTGCGAGTTACCAACTGTCTACCAATCCATCAGAACCTACGTCAATGGTGTTTCAGACTTCGAGAGTACCAACTGTCCACCAATCCATCAGAACCGACGTCAATGGTGTTTCAGACTGCGAGTTACCAACTGTCTACCTATCCATCAGAAAATACATCAATGCAGACATGACATCTGATCTGAATTGTTAGGCGCTATACATTTTACATCCCATATGCATACATACATGCACTCTCCTCAAAAGCATTACAGCAAGTTCAGAACTTCCCGCCAAGAGTACCACAAAAAACTAGGCTACATCATCAAAATCCACAACATGCCACCAGCAAATTTTGTTGTAGTCTCTTCCTACAAAAAAAAAAAAAGGGGGGGGGGGGGGGGGCAAAAGCAAGTCTGGACTCTCCCCTCTTCCCTGTCACACACACACACACACACACACACACACACACACACACACACACACAAGTATACAAACATTTCCACACATACACACACAGCATCACATCACAGGGGCTTTTATCTCCACCTAGGAGTACATTGCATCAATCTCCTTCTTGAAGCGTTGGTCGATGTTCTTGCGCTTCAGTTTGAAGGCGTCGGTGACCAGGCCGGAGTCTGGCATCCAGGGCTCTGGACACATGGTGAATCTGGTGGGGATCTCAAAGCGCTCCAGTTTGGCTGCACACACCACCACAGCCACACTGATGTCAGCTCACAGACTGCAGTGCAGCCCACTGAGCCACAGAGTGAATAACCCACATCTTTACCCTAAAGATACTACAAGTATATTTTTCAACTAAAACGAGTGTGCTTATGAACAGTGTGTACACATCTTCCAATGGTTTTGTAAGGGGAGAGGGAGAGGAGTCATTTTCACCTAATATCACATAGCTGAAGGTAGAGGGATACCTGACCTTCCAGAACTACAGTTGAAATGGTTCTCCCATTACGAATTACTTTCAAACATGATTCGCACCATACTTTGAAACAAATTCATGCTCTTTTCCCAGTTTTTTTTCGTTTGTTTTGTTGTTTTTCTTATTGATATTTCAGGTGTTGTAGTCGCAGCTTTTGTTCAACTGTATCAACATGTTGTCAAAGACTCAGACACAGCCAGACAGTATCGCAAGTGAGAGTTAGCAAGAGTTGTTGCTCCTTAGTCAAAGCACCACAACAGAAAGCAACGGTTACACACTGCAAGTGCAATACCTGCTCAAGATCACTGCTTCAAGATTTTTGTGTGTGTGCATTTTTAGCAATTCATATTTCATCGTCACATTTGCATACAAAACATGTCTATGAACTAAACTCATTATTTCTTAATCTGTTGCTGTAATTCTCTTGCCAGCAGGTGACCTTGTGTTTTTCTCTGTCTATTCATCTGTTTCTGTCGTTTATCTGGCCAGAGCTGAACATAGGATTTCTGTTCATTCTTCTAGATTCCGTTTCAGCATATGAAGTAATCCTTTAGTGTTTTACACACCCTGTTAGCAGGTGCAGTTAGCTATTCCTTATTCACTGTGTCAACAGGTGAACTCACCTTTACTCCTTTTGATTTTCCTGTCAGCCTGTAGTCATATTCATGAAACTTTATTCATTCCTTAGATTTCCCAGTTTCCCTGCAGTGTTATCCACGAGTCTCTCACCTTAAATCCTCTCATCTAAGTCGTTTAGTTGATTTATCCATCAGTGATGAATCGTGTGCAGTGTGGTCTCAAAACTTAGCAGACGTGGTGTGGCAAATATGGACTAGTCTGTGAGCAAGACACTTCCTTGATAAACCTGAAACTCTCTGTCTTCAGATCATTATCTCCTTCATACCCTTCCCTGCAGATGCTTTTATTTCTACTTCACTGATGTTTCTATTCCTTTAAATTACTGCCAGTAATATGAAGTCCATAATTCTGTTTATTCTTTTAATTACCATACTGGCAAACCAATTCATTTGTTTTTCTATATCATGAAGTGTGCCTGAGAACAAGAAGGAAAAAAAAAAAAACGGCCACAGGAAATCTGACAAATTATGATGCCAACATCAACTCAACTAATCAAATGTTGGTGGACAAACCCCACCATCCGCCCCAAACTGGAGACCTGGCAAAGAAGCTAGGTGGGGATATTTTCTATCTCACATTCTTCCAACCCATTCTAAAAAAAATACTAAAAACCCAACTAAACAGCTACTTCCCCTTTCTTTACCTGCA
>JADBJO010005915.1:42500-52788 GCA_016801955.1 Conus betulinus | reverse complement strand
TCGGCTCTACGCCTACAAGACCTTTCAGCCCCTTTGCAACAGCAAGGAGACTCAGCTGAGTCTCCTTGCTGTTGCAAAGGGGCTGAAAGGTCTTGTAGGCACAGAGCCGACTTTTTTTTTACAGCAGCCAAATATATTGATGCTGACTGGGGTTGACTCCAAGCACCAGTTTCTTGGCTTCATGGAACAGAATTCTCTTTTCAGTCTTTACTTGCCAGATGGTTTTTGCTAGTTTCCATTTCAGGTAGTCCTATGAGGAAGAAGGGTGGCTGCCACCACTGTTGGCGGAAAGGGTTGGGACCCTGGCAAGACACTTCATGGACTGTTTTGCACCACCAACCACAGTACAGCCCGAGGGATCACTGACCCACACAAACCCTCCGACCACGACAAGGCTGCAACCCCGATGGATCAAAGTACTGATGCCCCCATCAGCACAGCCCAAGGGATCACTGGACCACGCATGCCCACTGAACATGGCAATGTCATAATCCCCGGAAGTCGAGATGTATGGCACATTATTAGTAATATACACATTTATCACTTTCCTTTGTGATCATTACTGCTATTCATTTGTAAGCAAAGAACATACTGTCTGCAATCACAAGGACACAGCACACAATGTGAACTCTAACTGACTGAAACCATTTACTGTCAGATTAACATAGTGTTGTACTGACCATGTGAACTCATCAATAAATACAGAAACATGGACACATACATATTCACTATAACTGTCAGGTCCAGAAGACAGTCACAGAACCTGAATTCCCAAAGCAGACAGACTCCCAGACATATTGTCAGAGAAAGCTGTTAACACCCACCTCTGGCTTTCCGGGCTGACTTTTCTTGCTGCGTTGCTCAGATTCTGACAAGGCAAGGGCTGCGACAGGAAGACACCAAAAAAATTTTAAAATTTCAATGTGCTCTCTCTCTCCCCCCCTCCACTGTCAATAAAAACATATCTCTGAAACGTCTCTCTCTCTCAGATGAAAACTTTCTTCCCAAGAGTGGTTAGACATGGAAATGTTTGTAACAAGATTACGTCACAAAGGCTGCATATATCAGCCTGCCATGAAATAGGGTGATCTTCAGAACCTAATTCAGGTTCAACTTGATTTGGTGAGCATGAACACTCTTCAAACTATAGCGATTAGCCTTAATTAGCCCTTGCTCTGGTCCGATCCCATAGTACATGCTAGGTGCCATGGAACTTAATGACCTGGCCAGAAAACTGTTCAAAACTCATTCTCAAAATTTCCTGATCTAAAAATGATTCTCAAAATTTTCCAGGCCTACAAACACAAACATATATCAATGGTCTTTTTTCCCAAACAAAATGGGGAGTTTATATTATACCCCCTATCTGGTAAATATATACCAACCATGTCAAACTACATGCAAACTACAGACAGTTTGTAAGCTCTGTTAAGCCAGTTTTCATTGTTAGAGCAGTTGTAGACAAAGAGGCTAGGTTGAGGAAAAAAGTAGTGTTAAAAGTGAGTCTATCAAAGGATACATAGCAAGAGGCTTACAATGTTCACAGTGATCTAAGAGCCTGATGTGGTCCCATTAAGGGATCCTCCAATAACAGCCTTGAGAGACACACCATGAAAGACCACTAAGGAAGAAGCAATATTACAAAGGCTGGCCTCTCAGTTGCCAAACAATGGAATGGTAACCAAGGACCGAACTGGCAGAAAGTATACCAGCAGGTATACAGGAAGATGAGGAAGTTTTAAAGTCAGACACATCCCTGACTGGCCAGGGAATGGAAATATCTTGCACCAGTCTAGCCATAAAGCCAGCAGTATTGGGATCTGCAGAGGCATTCTCAAGGGCCAGAGCCATCTTGACTGAGTGACAACTGGAAATGGGAAACGGAAGAGATCATCACTTAAACGGCACTGGAAGCTGCATAGAAGCCATGCATGATAATGAAGAATCTGAAGATCAGCATGGACAAGCCCCGACCCAGGTTAACCCTTTCACTGCCAGACATTCTATTTTGCATAAATCCCATCGCCAGCCATTTTTTTTTCCGAAAAAGCTCTTATTGTATACCAGCATATGTGAAACACGGATATCTCTGGAACTAAACAACCCAATTCTCATGCTATTTTTTGTCAAATGGAGGAGATACACTGTACTTTTATTATATCATAACATGTTAGCAATGGTAAGTCAACAACAATTTCAATTTTTTTAGTGATTTCAAGTGCAAAAAAAAATGCAAAATAAAAAAAAAGAATGTTATGTTTCTTCTAAGCGTAAAAAATAAAGAAAGAATGCCAACAAACTCTCAACAAGGGAGAAAAATACTCCACTCACAACTGAAGACCAGAAAGTATGGTATTTCCAACAGAAAAGTGCATGAAACAGCCACAAATACAACTACTCCTATAGCAGGGAACACACACACACACACACACACACGCACACACACACACACACACACACACACACACATTCTTATGCCTAACTGGTACACATGTAAGAAAGAAAAGAGAACACACACACACACACACACACACACACACACACACACACAAACACACACACACACACACATACACACACACACGTCCCTTTCACTCTCAACAGTAATATATATATTTTTTTTCATGAACACAAAGTCATTCATGTGCCTGTTGGTCTCTGAACCCTTGCCATTCAGTTGATCTACATAATCAGCTGTACACCCACTCCTCCTAACATGTCTGTGCTACTCGCCTCTCACGTGTCAGTTGGCCACGCCCCCTTCAACCTCGACCAGCAAGAGTCGGCCCACAGCGTGTGTGTGAAGTTCGTTGCCTAAAGTCTTAGTTGGCTCCCTCACATAGAGTTAGTGAACAGTCAGTCAGTGCTGGCTGGCTCAACGCAAAAACACTGGGGGCACACGCGGTAGGGTAGTAAGTGGGCGTCTTATCAGCCTCTCATAACAATTTGGCCACGGTCCAACGCTTCACGTTGGAATAATTCGGTCAAGCCCTCACTAACGTTCTTTACTCGTGACTGTCTGGGTCTTCTTCATCTGTATTAGGAACAACTGACCATCTATTCAATATTCCCAGCACTTGATCTGTGGTAAATGTACGGCAAGGTCGAGTACGTAAAGTGCTTGGTGGTGACGTCATAGTGAATGGAAAAACAATCGGAATAAAGTCAATAAACACTGAACTGAATAGTGTGCTGACAAAGCAAATGGTTGTGAGCATGGGCCAGACCATCCCCCAACTATGACGTTTATTGCTGGCTTTTTTTATCTCATGAACTAGGATCGTGAGAGTATCGGGAGTTAGGTCACCCTACTTTGTCGCCAAAAGGCGCCTTTGGCGCTCTGCCAAGTCGTCGCCAAAAGGCGCCTATGGCGGTGAAAGGGTTAATGAGGGAGATTATGGCAAGTGGGTGGGGACCGGATTAGCTCAGTTGGTACAGCGCCAAACTCGTGGTCCTGGGATTGCGGGTTCGAATTTCGGTACAGGGGATTTTTCTTTCAGAGTTAACATTGGTTCTGACTCTATTCCCCATACAGTCCTTCGAATGAGACTATAAACCGAGGTTCTGTGTGTGAATGCACGCAAAACATCTTGCACACACATAAAATCCCATCACCAACTTAGGGAAAAGAAGGCCAGTTTGGCCGTTGGTATGGATGACACGTTACACATAACATGCACTTTCCCTGAAGATGGAGTATGGCTGCCTTATTGGCGGATAAAAAACGGTCATACATACAAAACTCTAGTATCAGCCTGCGTATGCAGAAAGAAAGAAAGAAACGGCAGGTAGGTTACTTCTTAGGAGAAACATGTTGGAGAACTGGGTCCACGAACCAGGACTGCACTGAACTGTTAAGGGCTATGATAATGAAGTTGATAATTCTGATCTGGGCTTCCTAATCACTTGGCACAGGATAAGGAATGTGGGAAACATGTTAACATTCAGGCCCCTGCAGTCAAAGGACAAGGCATCTCCAACCAACACTCTGGGTCTACAACTGGAGAGATGTACATTTCGAATCATTAGCTGAACTTGGTTGCAAAGGGATCCCACAATGGAGAAGGAACCACTAGTAATGAGGTACGGTAATGTTGCTTACAGCCCAGCCGACCAATATGGGCCATATCAGAGCTGTCACCGCATCGAAGTGAACTCACAAGTCATTTAATAAAATTTTTTTAAAGTCATTCACAAACTCTCTTTCAAATACAACCTCCAAAAACACACACCAGAAATGTTAAAACTACAAGTCTTTTTTCTGTGAAATCATAGATCAGATGAAAAATGTTGATCTCTTTCAGAAATTCAAAATCACATCAGGTAGGACATCCCTGATCAAGGTTTACATGGAGTCTGTTGTAAAATGTTTTTTTGTTTGTTTTGTTGTTTGGGTTTTTTTTGTTTTTTTTTTCCCCCTTGCGATGAAGGTTCTTTTTTCTTCCAAAATGAGTATTCAGCAATAACATTCAGTATTCCACAAAACAAAAAGAGTACTTTTTCATAAACACTATATATGACAAATACAAAAATTATAATGTTAATGCAAGGGTGTTTTCTACAAGGTCCTCATACAACAACACAAAATCATGTTTTGAATTCTTTGTTCATAGCATATGTCAGTAATATTCATATGTATGGACCCCCCCCCCCCCCCCCCCCCCCCCCACCTTTTTTATTTTTAATTTTTAAACACAGCATCTATACAGTGTATTGAAGGATCATCCATACTGATTGCTATCCCTCCAACAATAATCCTGAGTATGGTAGCCACTTCTTTTTAAAATCATAGTAACACATATTTAATACATGTATGTACATATTTTTCCAATGTATACCTACGGGTTAACTCAGTCAAAAACATTTCCAGTTTTGGTTTTATATGAGTTATCCTGCACTTATAAATAAAGAATTTTGCCCATAAAATAATTAGATCAAAAGTATCTTCAGTTAGTGTTGTATCGTCTGTGCCAAATAAAATTAATTCAACATTAAATGATAATCTTTCACAGTTACTGCACTTCTCTCTTATTTTTTTTTTTCAAAATCTTTCCAAAACATCTGGGAGAATGGGCAGTACCATAAATAATGTTGCACAGTATCTCTTTCATTGCAACAAAAGTTGCATTTATCATTATCAGTTACTCCCATTTTTTGTAATAGGATATTTGACACTAAATTCCATGACACAGTTTCAATTGAAACCATTTAAGTTTTATTTCTTTTATTTTATTAATCTTTTTTAAAACAGTCTCCCAATTAATATATATGGCTAATCGAGTTTCCCACTTCATAAAGGCTTTTATGTCGAATATTACATGTTTCTCTAAGAGTAAACTGTAAAAAATCTTTGTTCCTTTATGTACTCCTGATATTATTTGTACTGATTTATTATTTTTGTTACTACAGTTATTTTCGAAGATAATATTTCTTTTTCTGGCATATTCTTTGATTGCTTGAATGCAACCAAAGTAGTTAAGATAATTTACTGTTAGACCCCACTTTTTTCTGAAAATTTGTCATGTTTTAAAAACTCTCCACTTTCTTTCAAAACATCTTTCACAAGGTATACATTTTTTAGGTTCCAAGTTTTTAAAAAAGAAATGACTATTATTTATTTTGAATTTGTTGTTGAAAAATATGGGTTCAGCAGACATCTCTTTGTTGTTATCTAATTCAACATTAGTGTTTAATTTATCATAAGCATTAAATACGTCTTTCCAAAACTGATTATATTTATTATTGTAAATCTCTTAGCACCATAGCAGTTTAACTGATCATTTCTGGATATAAGCTTTTCATTAATTTCTTCCATTTTGAATTGCCTATCATCAGTTTTCTTATCCAAGACAATTTCAGACCCTGAATAAAGGCTTCTATATTTGGAATTCCAATGCCTCCATTTTCGACATTATGAACTGAATAAATTCGTTTTATTTTATCTGGTTTTTTTTTTATCCCACACAAAATCATCAAAACACATTTTCTGTAATTGTTTAATATAATCATCTGGTGGATTTGGCAATAATATCCATAAGTATACTAATTTTGATAATATAAGCGATTTTAAGATGGCTACTCTTCCCAGTGGTGTACAGATCCTTCTAGACCAGATTTTAAACAAGGTTTGTACTTCGACATATTTGCTTGCTGTATTGATTTCTGTTAAATGCGATAGGTCAGTAGTAAACCAGAGCCAAGTATTTTAAATTTAGGGGGATTCCATATCATGCGCTTATTAGCTAAGTATCTAATATTTGATTTCTTATTTTTACCTAACCATACATTGATAGTTTTTTTTTTTTTTTTTCAAAATTCAACTTTAGGCCTGAGAATTCTTCAAATTCCTCTAGAGTATTGAACAGTCTTTCGTATGACTTTTGATCTCCCTCTAACGTAAATGAGGTGTCGTCAGCAAACTGGCTTACTTTAAATTCTGTATCTGATATCTGAATTCCTTTAATTTCTTTATCTTCACGGATTTTGCATGCTAATATCTCAGCACACACAACAAACAAATATGGCGATATTGGGTCTCCTTGCCGGCATCCTCTGGCTACTACAAAGCTTTTTGAAATTTTTCCATTCACGATCACGTAGGACTTGATGTTAGTATAGAAGGTATGTATCCATTTAATTATATCTTTACCAAAGCCAAATGCATTCAAAACTTTTTCCATATAGTTCCAGTTAATTGAGTCAAAAGCTTTTTTCGAAATCAATAGAAATCAATAGACCTGGCATGTTTTTATTTTCTAAAATGTATGTATTAAGTCATACAAAATTCGAATGTTATCTCCAATGTATCTTCCTGATATAAATCCGGTTTGATCTTCATGGATTAATTTAGATATAACCCTTTTTTTCATCCTGTTTGCTATACACGTTGATCCAATTTTATATGTAACGTTCAGGAGTGAGATTGGTCTCCAATTTCTAAATATTCCCTAAGTTTTTCATTTTTAGGTATGCAAATTATTATTCCCTCCTTTGAGTTATTGACATTTCTCCCTTAATAAATCCCTCGTTTAATGACCGAACCACGAAGTCACCTAACTGTCTCCAAAAACTTAAAGAAATTCACTGTCATTCCATCTGTACCTGGGCTTTTTTTATCATTTTGCATGCTTTTCAATGCTTCAGATGCTTCTTCTTTAGTTGAACCCTTCCAGGTTTTCAGATTCTGTTTCAGATAACTTTGGCAAACTGTGTATGTAATTTTCAATGTCTATTTCCCGGGATTCTTTTTTTTGTTTATATAAATTCTGAAAAAAAGGATTTTGTCTCCTGCAACATCATCTCTCTTTCGAATAGTGTTCGACCGACCGTCATCTGTCACCAGTTTCAACATTCGTTTGCTTACAAAATGCCTTTTTTCTAAGGAGCAGAAATATTTATTGATTTTCTCTCCTTGAGATGCCCATCTTGCTTTGGATCTTAAAATAATACCTTCTAGTTTTGTTTTCCTAATTTCTGCTATTTGTGTTTTTTTCTCATTCAAAACTATCATGTCTTCTTCATCTATAAACGACTTTCTCTCTAGAGTTTGTATTTCTTTTTCTAGATCTTGTTCATGTTTAATTAAATCCCTCTTTTTATTTATGCTGTACGTAATAGATTTTGCTCTAATTTCCATTAACAGTGTATCTAAAAACAGTTGATCAGATATCATGAAGTGAATCTGATCAGCTGGTATTCTTTTCACATTCTCTCTTGTATAAGGCAATGCTGCATATTGTTCTTTCATTTCTTCTATAGTATTGTTAATGAGTTCAACATAAATATGATCTTTCAACAATGAGGAGTTAAATTTCCAAAACCCTTTGATTCTTTCTTTCTTCATCTTTAAATGTTACCTCTATTGTTATTAAAGAGTGATCACTTCTATATCCGAAGAGGATATCAGCGTTACTACATTGGTTACTAAAGTGTCAGAAACTAAAAAAAAATCTAAACGGCTTTGTTGAAAAGGATTTGTTCGTCTCCAACTGTATCGGAGAACTTCTGGGTTAAATTCTCTCCATATATCTACTAATTCATTTTGAAAATCATCTCTAATACTGCTTCTCTTGCTTTGACATTATTAATATGCTTATAGTTATAGTAATCAAAATTTGGATTTAATACCAAGTTCCAATCTCCACCGATAATTACATTCGAGATACCTAGATCTTCATTCTATTTTGTATAGTCTCGAAAAAATCTGGTTCATCCCGATTTGGACCGTAAACATTCACTAATACAATCTCTGTTGTCCCATTGTATTCACCAAAACAATATAGTTTCCTTTTGTATCTTTGATTATTTGTTCTATTTTGAAATCAAAATTATTATTTAACAATATGGCAACCCCTCTTGATCTACTATTATTTGAAGAAAAAAAGCATTCATATCCCCATTCAGTTCGTATCTGCCGCTCTAATTTCTTAGTAAAATGTGTATCTTGTAAAAAAATATACAGAATATTCCTTTTGCCTTAAATATTGAAAGACATCTTTTCGTTTTTCATAGTTACCCAGACCCTGGCAATTTAGAGAACATCATCAAACTATCCATTCCCATAATGTTCTTTCATACTGCTAGTGCTGTATCTGCTCTCCATACTCATTTTCACTATGCTATGATCATCATCATGTACATCACAAATTACATCATAAATATGACAAAGATAAACTTTGGACCTGTTGTAACAAAAAAAAATGTATACAAAGAATTCTTGGACATGACAAAATAAACACAAACAATGTAGAACATAAAATAACATTTCTGAATGAGTCTCGCTGGGCACATTACAAAAAGCAAAGTACCTCAGTAATTAGTGTGACATAACCTGTGTTCCTGAATACGACTCAAAATGACAAGTGATCTACTGTTTAAGTTTTTGTTTGAAATCTGTTATGCATCTGAAAAAATAAAACCTCTTCCAGCCTATTTTCTTTGAATTTCTTTTGGGAGAATACATAAAAGAGTGCATACTTACAGCATACACAATATGAACTTTGAAAGATGTACCTTGTTCGAATAGTTAAAGCCTGAAGTCGTGAAACGCTCGAAATGCCGACATCTCAAAACGGACAACCTGAACCAACCCTACTTCAGCAAGCATAGCTGCTAGCAAACAGAGTTGAAACACTTAAAAACCACACATTTTTGTGTTAAAAAACATTTGTCTACTACATGTAAAAACCCAGAACACTAAATGTTTAAATTTACTTCGTACTGGGTGCAGATACGAGCCCCAATGACACGCGTCATGTGCGTTGTAATATTTCATGCTAAGTTCACTTGCCATTTCCATCGTCTGCTAACAATCAAAATCTTCAGGAACTGACTGCATTGTTTTTCAAACTACTGCATCACGGGAGAATTATTTCATGTTAATGATATAAATTCTGTTTTCCCATTTGATTTGGACAATTTTGCAAGGTTGTCACATTTTTGTAATATATGACGCGTGTCATAATGTTCAATAAAATCAATATGCAAAATCAGTTGTGTTTTCACATTTGATCTACATCCGGGTACTCTCCATCAACCACATGGGACACTCATGGAAGTCGCCATTTGCATTAGCAGACGGGCACGCCAGTGGAAAGGTACGTGGTAAACTTCTTGTGAACGCTGACACGTGTCATGCTAATGATGATGATTGTCATCAATTATGTAGACATTTTCCTCATTTCTACACATGGTAACTAATGTAAAGCCTTAGTTTTCTTGCATAAAGCAGATTCAAATCTTTAGTTGCAAGATTTTTCGAGTGCTGTGATCAGAAACACTTGCTCTGGCAGTTGAATAGTCGCTTTCGTTCGATTACGCAACTGTGTAAGACTGATGTTTTGTCATCACTTCAGAAAATGACGTCCGTCATTAAATTTTCTTGACTTAATTGACAAAGATTGATTTTTTTTTTTTATTCTATGAAGCTGTGATTTATTACTAATCTTGCCTTTATTTTTAATCACCTTATTATGAAAGGTTTCTATAAGTGCATGATAAAAAAAAGACAAATTTTATGGAACTTGTTTTCATTTCTTTGAGCTATTAATACAGCTTTTATTAATGGGTGGGGGTGGGGATTTGTATGCATGTCTGAGCGTGTGGTTTGGAATGATCAAAGTTTTCTTTTTTTTTTCCAGACCAGATGGCGAAGGCATATAAACTGCATATTTCATCAGATGGGGGATCTGAGAAGCATGCTGAGCGACAGAATACTGACCTCAAAGCCCCCAAAAAGATGCTGACAGAAGAGCAAGAAACTGAGCAGCTGTTGAAGCCTATAGAAGCA
>JADBJO010005915.1:0-40000 GCA_016801955.1 Conus betulinus | reverse complement strand
TCATATGTGTGGGTGTGTATGTATACGCGCACGAACACGCGCGCGCACATGGGCATGTGTTCACCGTGTGTGCACCTGCTGCCAAACAAACAACAACAAATAACAAAAAGTACAAACCACTCCTTCCTGTCCTTCCCTCAACCCTCAACAGCGGACCCGTTCCACACTCTACCCCCCACCCCCCAATCTCCTCTATTTTGCCCCCCCCCCCCCCCCCCCCCCCCTCCATTTTGCCATTTTTAGTTTTAAACAGCACTCATTTTCAATCTCTTCTGTTGGACTCTCAATATATTGTTATTATACTGACATCTTAATTTTTTTTTTCATAATTCTGTTTTTTTAAAATTCTTTTACTCACTTTTTCTTTCGTGTAAAGTCCTTTGATCCAGTCCTGCTTAATTACACACCTTTTCCCCCTCTTCCCACACACACAGAATGTTCCGCCGCTCCTTCCATCATTTTTTTTTTTTTTTTTTTTGTCTCTTTTCTTCACAAACTACAACACCAACACACCATCCTCCATGCTAACATTTGCTGGTGACATGGCTCGCTTGAAAGCTTCATCCAAATCCGTGTGAATTGTCAGTCTCACAATGACACCGTTCTTAACTTTAGCTAATATCTTCCCAGCGCTGGTCCAGGCGGACATCGTTGCCGAATGGTCCATGGCACTTCGTAGGAGCCTGTAGTTGGTCGCTGTCAAATCTTCTGCTACGCTGGTACCCTTTCCCTTCAGCTTACGGCGGTTAGTCAGCACCTGGTCTCGCTTCTTGCGGTCGAAGAATCGTACGAGTATTGGGCGGGGTTTGTCGGAACTACGCCTCCCAGTCCTGTGTGCCACCTCTATGTCGACAGGTTTGACATCGACACCCACGCTGTCGGTGAAGAGGGTACATATTTTGCGCACACAGTCGTCTGGAGTCTCATTCTCTCGCTCCTGGACCCGGAAAACCCCCGTAAATGACACCTCTGAGAGTATTGATCCAGATCGTTTTGCTGCTTTTCTACTTCTTTAATTCTGATCTCCTGCTGCCTAATAATATTGTGTAGGGTTTCGTTCTTCTTTTTCAGTTCTTGACCTACTTTGTCTTGCTGTTCTTTCTGCGCTTCCATTTCAAAGACCCTCCCTCAAGCGCACTAACCTTCTCCATGAAATTTGTTGTCAGGTTTTTTAAGTCTTCTTTCATGGTTGCAAAGTCTTCTTTTGTGGTTAAACCGTCCATTCGTTTTTCTATTCTAGCAAGGGCTACTAGAATGTCTCTACTTGACAGATCCGCATGTTGGTTTTTTCCTCTGCTACGCAAGACCCTATGTTTTGACGTTTTCGATCAGGCTTCACTGTCTGCTCTACAAAAACACTGGTGTCACTATCATCTGTAGATGAAGAGTAAATCCGTTTGTTTTTGTTGTCACTCATTTCACAGAACACTTCACAGAACACAATTTCATGTCGTACTCCAAGAATTAGCACACAAACACTACACACGCACTTCCGTATGAACGACGTCACTGTCAAACACAACACGGTGTCGGTACATCTGTACTGTTACTCCATCATTTCTCTCGACGCCACATCCTGTGTTGTTATTTGTGTGGCCTGTGCCCGATACAGCCGTCGGGTTTCTCTAAAAAATCATACTGGTTGACACGTATAATCACTCACTGAGATTTCTGTGCACTTGAAATGTCAATACAACTCGTAATTAAGACAAAATTAATCAATTATGCGCAGAGATGTGAAACAGGCTACTGCACCACTCGTGAGCGAGAACTCACCCCCCTGTTGTAAAAATGTTTGTCTCACACATCATGCAAGTCTCAACACTCTTAAAGAATACCTTTCAATGTGAGTGATACATGAATGCACCATGGAGCTCTCTTATCCTTTTAAAAGATAAACAAAGGGAAATGTTTTTTTTTAATCTAAATCTATCTCCTGTAAATTCTTAGATCAGAAAAAAAATGTTGATTTCTTTCAGAATCTCAAAGATCCAATCAGGTGGGACATCTCTGAACAAAGTATTATGGAGTCTGCTGTAAGGTAAGGTAAGATAATGTTGCTTATAGCCCAGCAGACTGCAGACAGCCATATCAGGGCTGTTACCATGTAAGTCAACTCACAAGTCATTTAACACCACACACACACACCTCTTTAAAATACACCATCTAAAAACACATCAGAAATGATGTTAAAAATATATTTTTCCATAAAATCTTACATCTGACGAAAAAATGTTGATCTCTTTCAGAAATACAATGATCACATCAGGTGGGAGATCTCGGAACAAGGTTTCAACTTCAGATGATTTGCAAACATGACAAATGCAGCTGCAAGTAGTAGGCCAGACCTGGCCTTAAAAGCTGTCATGTCTTTTCACTGCTCCTCAAATGATTTTTTGTTCTCTCTCAACTCCATTTAAGAAGGCAGGTCAAGTTTAGCCCATTCCCAGTTCATTGGATGGCAATTAAGATCAAAGCTGAAGTAAAATGAAAGATCTGGAAGTGCAATTAATATTCTGTTCGCAGATCAGCAATCTCAGCTGTAGTCAGTTATTGCAGAAAACCTGTCTGGTCGCTCATATGACCAGGGTTGTATGACTTTCAAGCTGTTCTTACAGTAGCAGTAAGCATCTCCTCTTTTGTGAATCAGCAAAGGTAGTCTTTCATCACCCAAAAAAACAAAACAAGATCAAATACAGTAATAATGGACCCTTGTTTTCCATATACACATATACATACAAATAACTGTCTTTTCAGATAAAAGTAGGATCAGATATAAGTTTCCTTCAGAAACTACAAAGACAAGTATTGGGCAAAATCTGACAATGTTACCTTTTAAAGATCAATCAATTTTATTTTCATCCATTGTTTCTACTGATCATCTTCAACAGTGAAGACTTAAGATATGACACCAACATTTGTGCCCGAACCCATGGAATAAAGAATCAAATACTTTAACCCTCCGAGTGCCCCATGACGGAGATTTCCATCATGTTTCTGTGTGCAGAAATAGTGCCCCATGATGGACATATCTGTCATCGTCACTGCTAGAATTTTCCTAGCCCCACCTTAAGACCCAGGGAGTCCCAACATGCACCAATCAGAAAGCTTGATATGTCTGCTTGAATTATTCATAACCTATGACTGTGTGAGCTCCAATCATGTCATGTAATGGTCTGTTCATCACCTCTGCATCACCTACCCACTCTTGATTGACACGCTTGTGGGAAGTCAAGTTCAACATGGCTGATGACGAACATCAGCCTAGCCTCAACCAAGTAATAAGACTGCATAAATCGAAGTAGTTTCGTGACTGTGTGACCACGAACGTGGGTGAAGTTCTACAACTGATTGAGGATGAAGATTTTAGTGTTTTTTGTGACACTAACTTGTCAGACAATTCGAGTGATGAAGAAGAACATGATGAAACTGAGTTGCTGAGAACTGGGGTGATGCAGGCCTTGGACACTGTCCATGTTTGTCCATGTTAGTCGTCTTGACATCAGAAAAGAGGAGACAGTGTGGCTGGAGGCAAAATATCAAAGTGTTGCTGACCCAGATTTTGAGCGAGGTGCTAACAGTCGAGTGGTTTGAACACAGAAGGGGGAAAAGGAAGACCTGCCACAGCTTTTATGGTCTGCTAACGCTGACTGAGCCTAAGCATGAGTGTGTTGTTGTGGGGCAGACCTGGCACGCAGCCCAGTGGAGGGAGAGAGTTGAGGCGAGAGACCGACGGTCATTGTACCATGGTTTGAACTGTGTATGCTGTTACTTTTGCACGGGCCCAGAAGAGACTGGACTGAAGATAGTGGGTATGGCAAGGGGTGTGGCAGTGTGTGTGTGTGTGTGAGTGAGTGTGTGAGTGACTGAACAGTGTATTAGCTTGTGTGTCTATGTGTCTGAGAGAATGCATGACTGTGTGTTTGAACAATGTGTGTGGGTCTGCGTGTGTGTGTGTGTGTGTGTGTGTGTGTGTGTGAACAGTGTGTGAAAGAGGCATTCTTACAATTATCTCAACAGGTGTGAGCAGAGGAAGAGGCTGAGGAAGAGGAGTTCTGCTTGGGACGAGGGAGAGGTGTGGTGCTGGATCATACCAGGAATGGATGGCAAGTAATAAGCTTAAATTAAATTGTGAAAAGACTGAAGTCATGCCCGTTGGAACCTCCTCCTGCCTCAAACTCGTTGAGTCAGAGTCAATAGTTGTTGATGGCACTGAATTGCCTTTCAATCACTCTGTTTGGTGTTACCATTGATCAGTGTCTGACCATGCAGAATCAAATATCTGTAGTCTGTCGCTCATCTTTTTTTAGAGCTGAGACGTACTGCTTCCATCCGACGCTTTATATCCAGGGAAGTAGCTGTCAGGCTAGTCTGTGCCACGGTGATGTCAAGACTGGACTACTGCAACTCTGTTTATGCTGGGGCTTCCCGCAGAACAGATTGCTCGGCTGCAGAGAGTCCAAAATGGCGCTGCACGACTAGTTTTGAAGAGGAGGAGGTATGAGCACATCACTCCCATGCTGATGGAACTGCACTGGCTTCCCATACAGTATCGGTGGCAATTCAAACTGGCAGTTCTTGCTTTCCGCCACTTCAATGAATCTCTTCCTCACTATCTCTCTTCTTCTCTCTTCACTTACCAAAGCTCTCGTACCCTTCGCTCTCTTCACAAAAACTTTTGAAAATCCCTAAGCGTTCTCTGAAATCTGTTGGCGAAAGAGCCTTCAGTTTTAGAGCACCTTCTATTTGGAACTCCCTCCCTGAAGACCTTCGTAATCAGCCTACTCTTTCTTCTTTTAAATCTGAGCTCAAAACTTATCTCTTCAAAAAAAGTATTCTCTTCTGTAGATGACTAGGTCTTTCCTAAATTCCTCCACAACTAGTCCAGTGAGGCAGTTTATGCATGTAAGTGCGTTTGCCATTGTGTATTTTCTTTTTTGCTGTGTGCATGAACATTGTATGAATAAGTGCAAATGGTGGATGTAACCTGCCAGCATCCCAGAGGCTGTAGGGAAGCAGTCCTATCAGTGTCCCACCCTGCCAGCATCTCAGAGGCTGCAGGAAAGCAGTCTTAGCAGTGTCCCACCCTGTCAGCATCTCAGAGGCTGTAGGGAAGCAGTCCTAGCAGTGTCCCACCCTGTCAGCATCTCAGAGGCTGTAGGAAAGCAGTCCTAGCAGTGTCCACCCTGCCAGCATCTCAGAGGCTGTAGGGAAGCAGTCCTAGCAGTGTCCCACCCTGTCAGCATCTCAGAGGCTGCAGGGAAGCAGTCCTAGCAGTGTCCCACCCTGCCAGCATCTCAGAAGCAGTCCTAGCAGTGTCCCACCCTATCAGCATCTCAGAAGCAGTCCTAGCAGTGTCCACCCTGCCAGCATCTCAGAGGCTGTAGGGAAGCAGTCCTATCAGTGTCCCACCCTGTCAGCATCTCAGAGGCTGTAGGAAAGCAGTCTAGCAGTGTCCCACCCTGTCAGCATCTCAGAGGCTGCAGGGAAGCAGTCCTAGTGTCCCACCCTGTCAGCATCTCCGAAGCAGTCCTAGCAGTATCCCACCCTGTCAGCATCTCAGAGGCTGCAGGAAAGCAGTCCTAGCAGTGTCCACCCTGTCAGCATCTCAGAGGCTGCAGGAAAGCAGTCTCGGGCATGAGGTGTGACGTGTGTTCCAGAAAGGGGGCAGAAGAAATGAGAGCAGCTACCTGTGTGGACATGTTCGCTCAAACCAGCTCTGTTTACAACTTGTTTTCTAGTTTCCACACACAAAAAAAAACACTATTAGATAGTGATAGCTGCCCTGCTTTTGTATATATTTAGCACGTGTATGTGAATTTCTAGGGTAGTGTGTTACAAAGAACCCAGAACTTTGAAAAAAAGAAGACCAAGAAAAAAAAATATGTGAAGATAAGATTCTGTGTCAAAGGGAACCAAAACCCGAGTGAAAATGTGACCAGTTAACTGATCAGCATCAAAAGTTTAGAGAAATCTTCATATACTTATGGACACATATGATAGGTAGATGCATTTGGTCTTTTCAGTGCTTAAGTTTTTTTCAAAATCTTGTGTGTGAATTTCATGTTTGTCAATGTTTACCATGACATATATAAATTATTTTTTGGTAAAAATATTTACATTCAATTTCATTCTAGATACATTGCCAGCAAAAAATTTACATTCATGTGAAATTTTCATAATCAGATAGTGTGTTCATTTTCCTTTCAGAAAAGTATGCCTTACAGGTCCTTTCTTTCAGTAGTTTGGATCTAGATTTTTTTCCATTACACTCCACAACCAGTAAGCCCTTGGCAAATGGTTACACCTGAGCATAAAAAGGGTGTGGCAGTCAAATGGTTAACAATCTATATCTTTTTCCGATGTATTTATACAATAACTACTTGCCATGGCTTCGAAAAAAAACTTCAACTTACTCGGTATCGTGCTCAGTGTACTAGCAGAGTCCAGGCTAGAAACAGACAGATTCATGTCAGCAGCGCCTGAGGTGGGTACTGGCTCCATTGTGTGGAACATTGGATCACCATTGCGCTGTGTTTGTCTCCCCTGCTATTCGTTCCGGCCGCAACCGGCCGTACGTGCCGCGTTACTTTCCCTCACACACTGCGACCACGTTTTAAGTCAAGACTGGCCAAAAATAAACGTGCATCCCTGAGAGGTGTCCAATGAAATCTTAGCAGTAGTATGGGTGTGGAAAGGATTCATTCACAAAGACTAGGGTCGTGAACTGACCGCATTCCATTGCTGCAGACGGCATCGCCTTGTTTCTGAAAATGGCGTCTGCTAGCGCTTCTACTGACGGCGATTTTTAGGATTATATGAAGAGGAGTTGGATGAAATACTACAAGAAGTAGAAAGAAATGAAAGAGAGGAGTTAAATGAAAGTGATGTGGATGTTTGAGAGGAAGAAGAGAGGAGAAGAAGGTGAAGAAAGTGATGAAGATGATGATGTGCCTTTGTCTGCGTTTGTGACCACGTGGCGACCGGCCACTTCCACACCTGTAGTTCAGCTTTTTGAGGAGGAGACTGGGCCAGATCATGATTTGCCAGACACGGCTACACCTCTGGATTATTTTTTTCTCTTCCTGCCGCAGTTGTTTTTTACTACGGCTGCTGACCAGACGAACCTGTACGCCAGGCAGCAGATGACAAAGCGGGGGCAACTTGACCCACTTTGGCAGGATATGACACCTGCTGAGATGCGCGCATACATAGTTGTGCTCGTCATGATGGAATCTAACGTCTGCCAAGACTCTGGTGCTACTGGTCGACAGATCTTCGGTTTAGCGAGCCATGGATCAGTGGGGTGATGTCGAAACCACAGTTTCTGCCATGCGGCAAATATGGTAGAAACCATGGATCAAGAGTAGTTTTACCATATTGGTGACATGTGACAGGGTGACACTCACCTTCCTGCTGTGTGTGACCAGACACCACATCAGAGTGTAAATAATGGAGTTTGCTTCTTTCTGTGACTGTATAGTCCGGTGTTTAAAAATCGTTAAGTAGTGACAAACACACCTTTTAGGATAAAAAACAAAAACCGTAAAGTTACCTGGCCGCATGTTTGAGTATGTGACAATCATGTGACACTTTGTGACACCCCAAACTGGATTTACTGAACCAGGACTGCTGTTTACAAGTTGAGGTAGGCCACCCTTTGATGATTTATACTAACAAAATAGTAACATTGTCAACGTTTGATGTCCCATTGTTTTTGTGACAAACAGGGTGACAATGACACCAACATGCATCCCAAACATGTGACATCTCTGCATTATGAAATATGATGTATTAGATTTTGCATACTAAATTTGACAGCGCTGCAGTGGAAACTTTGTCCACTACAGCCTTTCAAAGGCAGTAGGTGAGCTTTAGGTTAACTTTCTCAGAACAATACGAATACTAGGTGCAGTTCTAGGCTGGAAAATGCGAATGCAAGAGGGTTAAAGCTCTTTTATAAATATTTTAAGAGCAAATATGTACGCTGTTCTTTACAAAAACTATGCAGCAATTATTCTCAAATCAATGTAGTTTCGACTTTCATGTTTAAACAAATCTTCAATAAATGCACTTAGCTTTGATCGCTCACAACCTGAAGCGATCAAAGCTAAGTGCATTTTCGTTATTTTGTTCGTCTTTGTTTCACCTGAAGAAGACCTACGAGGTCGAAACGCGTTGTGTGTGTTGTCTTGTGACTCGTTTGTCCACGTTTCTCTGGGTGGTTCGCTGACATTTATTGAAGATTTGTTTAGATTTCCGCCTGCTGCAGTCGTTTCACACTTTGCAACTAGATCTTTCATGTTTAAAGCTCTTTTATTTATGTTTTATGTTTTAAACCTAAGCAGCGGTTTCAATGATGAAAATGTCTCTCCAAATCTATAAACAGTAATGTGCTTACCAACATCCTTCTCTCCAGGAAAGAAGGTTAAAAGTTTTCTTTACTGTCTTAACCATTAAATGAATGTCCAAATCATCTGAATCGGCCTCATCAGCAACCACGTGTCATGCGTCAACATCTGCTGCAGCTTATGTTGATGATTCATCATCAGAACCATCATTTTTGGCTACATTCAAATACCATACTTTTTCCATACCTTTCCAAGACCTCAGCAATATTTTTCCATGACCAAAATCCAGGACTAAACCCACCCCCATCTCACCTCCCACTCACCCCTCAACCTTCATATATATATATGCGCGCTTCACTCACACACACACACACACACACACACACACACACACACACACACACACACATACACACACACACACACATACACTCAAAAATGATACACACACAAATGCAAGTGAACACACAACAGAATGAACAATTCACCTACCAATCACACACCATCATTTACAGTCATAGTTCCTTTACCATTAAATGTAATTTAAAATTTACACAATTCTACTCACACCTGAAAATGTATCTTGATCCCAGTTTTACTTTTTGATTTCTTCCACTTTCTTATTTATCAGACTTAAGCAGGTCTTTCACACAAATTTCCAGTTTCCTCTTCTTTGTTCACACTGCCAGCACTTGAATCACAGTATCATTTAACAGTCACAGTTCCTTTACCATGCAAAGAGTAGCCATTTAGATGTAACAGGGTTCCCACTTCTTCACAGGAAAAAAATTCAAGGGTTTTTTAAGGGTTTCTAAAGGGGATATTTTAATTTTTAAGGGGCAAATTTAGCCGTACAATTGAAAAAAAGAGTGAATAATAACCTTACACATGTAATCCAGCCATGATGATAAGGTGATTACACTTCTGTAGTCTTTTCCACGCTCAATATCATGTATATACAAAAAAAAAAAAATGAAGTCTTTATACAGAATTGAGAAATCAGAAAAAGAAAACTTTCAATCTGCTTTCCGGACCAGTATCTGACATGAATGTCCAGCTGCTTGTGTTCAAGTCCTTGCTCAATGATTCATCAAAAAGCATGACATATTCATTGCAGCCGAGGCCTCCTCTCTAGCACATTTCAGGAGGGAGCTCAGCAAACTTTACTTTTAAAATACAGCCACTGTATGTGCTGTCGTGTGGAAGTGTGTGTGAATGGTTGGCGGGCCTGGACTAGCCTAGTGCTTGTTCTGGGCAGATAGGGAGCAGGTAACCCCTTTTTAAAAGGTGAATGTGGGTAGCCTTCCTGTAGCTCCACACTTAACTGTTTTTTTTTTTGTTGTTGTTGTGTTGTTTTAAAATGGAGTGACTGATGGCGGAGAATGAAGCAAAATTTAGAAAGAGAGGGGGTTAGTTACCGCCAAGGACATTGACAAACAAAGCACAGGACAAGACACAATGCAATTCGACCTCTTGGATCTTCTTCAGGAAAAAAAAAAAAAAATCACATTTAACATTTAGGACAGTACAAAGAACGAAGACTTATCTGTCCATGTGGTAGGAAGAATGGCCGCCAGACGGAAACGACAGAGGGGATTATGGGAGAGGAAAAAAAAAAAAAGGGGGGGGGGGGGGGGGGGTGCGTGGGGGGGGGGGGGGAGTGAAATGATGGGTTGTGTAGCTGGTTTAGTGGGGTGGTGTGATATATTTGTGATGGTTGTGGTTAAGGTGGATTGATAATAATGCTAAGTAAGGGGGGGTAGGGGGGGGGGATTTTTATTTTTATATATATATATATATATATATATATATATATATATAGATATATAGATAGATAGAAGATAGAATAAGTAATGATAATAATGATAGTGGTAGTAATTATGATAACTAGATGAATAAAATGAAAGTAACTGTAATAACAAAACAATTAAGTGAATAGATAAATGAATGATTTTTTTTTTTGTTGTTGTTGTGTGTGTGTGTGTGTGTGTGTGTGTGTGTGTGTGTGTGTGTGTGTGTGTGTGTGTGTAGGCTAGCTGGTAGGTAAGTTAGGGGGAGGGGTGTGGTATGAATGTTGTCTTTTTGAACAAGAAAGTAGGGTTTTTTTTTTTTTTTTTTTTTAACAAACGCGCACTTAAATGAGTCACTTAAAAGTCTTGGAGACGACGTGACGATTGATTTGAAGATTCAGTCTGTGATCTCACTCTTTTTTCAGTTCTGACAGAAAAAAGGAGCAATGCCAAAAGTTGCAAGATATCTACTTTTGGTTTCCCCACACCGATAGTTCGTCGCAATCGAGGAATATGGAAACATTGCTGCAAACAGTTTCGCGTTGTCTTCAGCAGATCGGAAACTGTTATGATTGTTGATGGCATGAATCGTCCACAACACTTCAGATTTCAACACATCTGTCCCACTTGCTGTTATTGTGGACTGGCTGACGATTCTTACTGAGGAAAGGGTCTGACCCGATTTGATGAATTTGATGATTGCCGAACGAAGTCCGTAAGAAGACTACCGACGGCCTACTCGCTTTATCCATTCCACGTACGTATTTTTTTTTCCTCTTTCCGTGATTTGCAACCGCCGATTCGCCCATTGTCCGAACATCAACGGTCTTTTTGCACACACTTTACAGAAAAACGCATGTTTGTTGTCTCTGCATTCAGTGATCCAGCTTCGATATTCTTCCTTCTGTAGCCACAACGGATCAAATGCGTAATTTCCCTTTGGCATGATGACAGACGCAACAGTATCGGACTTCGCCGAAGATGATAGAGCATGGCGCCCTTTGTCGGAAGTCGAACTGCGCATGCGCAAACGATAACCGACTATTGAATGCTCCCTTTGCTTGAAAAGCAGACGACACGCAACACGATTCGAGAGGCGAAAATCGATGTCCGAAGTCTCGTTCGCGTTTGTTCTCCGATTCGTCTTCAAATGTTACGGTCAGTTTTGGTCCGAAAACGATTTTTAAGGGGATTTCAAGGGATGGTAGGGATATCTGCAGTTTTCAAGGGCCTTTTTGACCCAGTTGAAATTTAAAGGGTTTTCAAGGTTTTCAAGGGGCGTACGAACCCTGTGTACGTAAAATTGACACAATCCCACTCACACTGAAAATGTATCCTATCCCAGTTCTACTTTTTGATTTCTTCGACTTCTCATTTATCTGGGCCTCAAGAACAGAAACTTCAGCTGTCTTGTCCTTAGCAGATCTACGGAGAGCATTTGACTTTGCTATGAAGGTGAAGTTTTGTGTTCTTTCTGCTTTTTCTCAGCAAACTCATCAGCAGACTTAAGCAGGTCTTTGACACAAATTTGGCTCGAAATCTATTGCCGTCCGATGCTTTTTCGATCCAGTTCTGGTACTGGCTATTGGTCAACCACGCTTGGCTGAATACACACTTTCCCATTTTTTTAAATTCTGCCGTGCAGGCGCAAACGATTGAAAAAAATCATAGAACGGAAGTTGGGGCTGGAAAATTGCGCACATGCGCACTCGACACAAGGGAGACTACTCGGACGGCAAAATAAATAATTCTGCAGTTCGGATGCGCGAGTGTTGACGGGGTGGCAAATCGACATCGACCTTTTCCGAAATTTGATGTAAATAATTTTGTTTCAGTTCATGACTTGAACGTTCATGACGGAGCTCTGGAAATTTCATGACTTTTCCAAACCCTGCTGGTAAAAGCAAATTTTCCAAGACTTTTCCAGCCCTGAAAAGCCTTTCCCATTTTTCCAAGACTTTTCCAGACTTCCAGGCCAGAGTTTTGTGGGCCCAGCTGACAAGTTCAGACCAAAACCAAGTCAGCTGCAGGAGTGCTACCCAAGACCTGTGTTCCCCAGGGAGCTCAACAAACGCTGAATTTATCTGAACTGTAGCCTGAAAAATGCATTCAGCTGCTTTTTTTTTTAGGTATGCTGATGACACAATTTTATATGCTAATACCAGATCTGTTCTGCAGAACAAATTTACGTCTTACAATTGTTTTGCAAGAATGGAACTTGAGGTTAATCCTGATATAAAAAAAAAACATCGTTTCCCATGAGGAAAAAAAAACCTATGATGTATTTACTTCTGGTAATCAGAGATTTGAGATTGTTTATTCAGTCAGGTGTTGAGGCATTGCATTTATTCAAATAGGCAATTTTTCAGTCAAGTGTTCAGGCATTGCATTTATTCAAATAGGTTCATTTTTCAGTCAGGTGTTGAGGCATTGCATTTATTCAAATAGGTACATTTTTCAGTCAGGTGTTGAGGTATTGCATTATTCAAATAGGTTCATTTTTCAGTCAGGTGTTGAGGCATTGCATTTATTCAAATAGGTACATTTTTCAGTCAGGTGTTGAGGCATTGCATTTATTACAATAGGCAAATTTTTAAAAGCTAAAACAAAACGATGCGTATGATCAAGCACTGAAGTCAATGTTCGCTTTGTCAAAAAAAAAGAAAAAAAAAAATGTGACCACTGGTGGCTGTTTGGAGCTTTTCCTTTCAATGGTGATACTGTAATTGTGTGGTGAAATTGGGTGGGTTGAGAATATTGAAGCATTGGAAAAGCCATAACTGAGATTTCTTAAATACTTGTTTAGATTAAATAATGATAAAATGACTCCTCTGATTTCAGGCAAAACAGGACACCACTTTATTTCAGTACTTTTAAAAGCAAGAATGATCAGATTCTTGACTGATTTACTGACATCTGCATCTGAAAAATGCTTTAGCAAAAAAGTGTAATATCATTTTCATTTCACCATGGCTTAATCAGGATAAAGGCATTTAGTTGACACAGGATCTGACTGTGTCTGGGAATCATCATTCATAAATAAAAAATCAATCATGTCAACGTGTAAAACAAAAATCGCAAGATATTCACATTTGTAGCTGGCACAGCTGACCAGAAAACAGCATTAAATGTTAATTCCATAAACATTTCAAAACTGAATTTTGACAAGAAAAATATACAAATACTTGTATAACATCTTTATTCATGTTCAGATGCAGCATTTACAAATTACATATTGAAGATAAAAAGGCATTCTAATGATCATTAAGAGTTGTGTATTTGTCGTAATTATGAAACAGATGTAACCAGAAGGCAAGTTTTATTTTTACGGTATGTCTAGAATGAACTTCAAAACCTTCAAAAACAGTTTATTCCAAGAAAATACTATAAACCTTTCTGTTTGCAATTTCTGCCACCTGTTCCAAGCAGTGTGTGGTATATATTTCAAGCTAAACAAATCTATAAAAATATAAAAGGCAGTGGGAAAGCCATTCCTTTCTTTATACAACACCAAAAGCTTGCATTTACCTATCATATTTACCATTAACATATTCTAGTATTTGTAAAATCACTTTCTGAAAATGGTTGTGTTGTGTTTCAATTCATCTTTTGTTTAGTAGAGCAATACTTGCTGTTGTTTATCTTCCATGCCCAAAAAGGTGTCGAAGGATGATCTTTTTTGACTTATTCTGATTATGCTACACCATTCCTGATCTCTTCACAAAATACCTGTACAAAATACACTGAAATCATCATACAAGTACACTGGTTTGTTATATGAACACAAGAACACACAAATAAACACACAAAAGCATCTGACCCAGATAGTTGCAGTCTTCACTGAAAGGTTCAGTGACGTCTTCAAACCGTCCCACTCCTCATATCACGCTCCAGCACCTGACCCACCCGCGCATAATCTTCAGGGCCCATATGCCAATTTAACGCTCCAGCTTTTTTTTGACTCAAATCTGGTTCAGCTGCAAAAAAAAAAAAAAAAACAAAAACAAAAATGGAAGATGAATTTTACCTTTTTTCTCTCACCATTTGTTGCTTAAACTGATCATTGTTTCCCACAAAGAATTGCCATTTGAATATTTGCAAACCCCATTTTCAATACTGGCAGTAATGCTGGCAATAAAACAAACTTTATTACAATGTCATTCTATACATAGGAATAATCTCCAGTGTTGGGAAACAAAAAAATTAAAGCAATATGAGACTAACAGATATACCTTTTAATAAATGAAACAAACAAAATCCTCTCAGAAAATCATATGAAACTTGCACACTGACCAGTACTACAGCCATTACCAAATTTCATGTAAGCAAAAAAACCACTGCTATTATACGATGATACTTACGTGGAGTGGCATAACAGCTGAGGATTTTGGTCAGGCTTTCTACTTGCTTTGGAGACAGGAGGGAGTGAAACGCACCAAAATGTATGGACACATCAATCTGTGGAAAATAGGATACGGTATATTTGTATGTACATTGGAAAATTACGCAATACTCTATTCACAACCAAACACAGCAACATCTACCATATTCACATCAAAATGTAACTCAAATTATCAATACACATCAAACACATGTGTGTTATAATGTATAAGCGCATATATAAGCACATGCATAGGTAAGGTAAGGTAATGCTGCTTATAGCCCAGCCGACCACAAAGGGCCATATCAACACTGTCACTGTGCTGAAGTCAACTCACAAGTCATTAACAAAAAAGAAAACAAAAACTCCTTCACACAACCCTTTAAAATACATCTTCTAAAAACACACTGGAAATTTTCTTTAAAATCTTTCTTCTGTAATATCTTAGATCAGATGGAAAATGTTGATCTCTTTCTGAAATTCAAAGATGACATCAGGTGGGACACCTCTGAACAAGGTTTTCATGGAGACTGCTGTACAATGTGAAACACATTCTCACAACATGCAAGTCCCAACACTCCAAAAGAATGTGTTTCACTGTGAGTGGAACATGACATGGAATGCACCATGATGCTTCTCCACCTTTTAAAAGATAAGAACGGGTGTAAAAGGAGTGGCTTGTATGCAAACAGCACAAGACTTTCTTCTTTATGGCCGCCTCCAGACCATGGTAAAAACTCTTTCAGATTTAGACAGATCTTGAGCAGTTTGTTATCCGTCCAAGTTCCATTCCTCTTGCCAGAGGTCTTTGACATAAGCCTGGGCTTTGGGTTTCAGATCAGTGTGAGGGACAGACAATCTGCTCAACTCTTTCTTTATTGCACTTTTGGCAAGTTGATCAACCAGCTTGTAACAAATGTTGCCTCAAATGCCCACATGGATGCACTTGCATGTAGGTATTAATAATTAGTGTATGTGTGTGTGTGCATGTGCGTGTGCATGCTAGAGCGACCATACACATACACAAGTATGTTCCCAAGCATGTATCAAAAACACACACACACACAAAACACGCACATGCATCATACACAGTCCAACCACACAATCTGAGTCTTTTTTTAATGCTGATTGATGAGAATGAAGATGCTGCTATGGTATCCATTCCGGTCCAAGACTGCTTGGCATGGCGGAACTCCACGCTTACTTTCATGATATATCCTGGTGACAACCAGGCCTAAGAGATACATACACCTGCAGTGTTGGTCAGGAAATTTGAGCAACACTCTCAGAGATGCTTCAATTCAGTGGATGAAACCCCACTATGGGGTCCCATTCTTCCCAGTAGAGCTCATAGCCAACCTAGCTCTGGGCAGGACCCATTCGGGCAGTTGATGACCTACTGACCTGCAGTTTGCTATGCTAACCACCTCACCAAAGAGATCTGTACGAGTCCTTTTCTTTTTTTTTAAATAAAACTCAGCAGACTGACTAACCACAAACTTTTACTTCCAATGATTCTTTTATATCAATGGAGACTGAGTTACTAGAGAAGATCAGGAATGAAAAGAAATGGCGCTTTTTGTAAACTGCAAATCCTCTTTCACAGGCATTCTAATAACCCAAAAATTCCAATACCAAATTGGCTCAAAAGCCATCCTGAGGCTATTCTATATTCAAATGCCATAGTTTCAAAACACAAAAAAAAGAAAAGAAAAAAGAAATTTGCTGAAACTTCAGAAAATGCAGTAGCTTCGAAATAATAACTCCATGAAGTCCCTAATCTTCAAAGCCTTTGATATAATTAATCAACAAATATTGATTTTTTTTTTTTTCCACAGAATTTTTGTAATATTTGGTGATACATGCATCCTTATGCAACGATTATATAATTTGCTGTGTTGTAAACCATCTTTTGACACCCACCTTTTGACAGTGTATTTCCAGTTCATCAGTTCTGAAGCCATTCTGAGGCTATCTCAGGCCAGAAAATGATATTATTTTAACCAAACCATAACCAGATGAACCACATCATGAAACATTTTTCACCAAAATATACCAACTCAATTCCTTGCAAAGTATCTTGGAGGCTCTCCTTCAATATTCTCAAACTATTGAAATATATGGAGTTTTGAGATGCAATTTTTTGTAATACCTTAGATAAGAGCCCAGAAACAACACAAAAACACAACACACACACACACACACACACACACACACACACACACAAAACACAACATAACTATGGGCCCATTCAAAAAGCTGAAAACACAAACTTTTTTTCAATCACTGTAGACAAAAACATCCAATGTAAAAGAACTATATATCTGAGTTTCTAAGTAAATGTATTAACCTTACCCAAATGGGCCAGCGTTCCGCATGATGAACATGTTGTCTATGGAAAATACATAAACAAGTTCTTGTCCCTACCTTTCTATCTATAAAAGCCTGCTTTCAGATTATTTGCTTTACTGAATCATTTGACCATTTCCATGATTAAGCAATAAACCTTCAAATCTCTGCCACTGCAAAAAGTATTCTTTAACAATCTCCATACCTTAGGTCCTTCCACCGATTCTTTGCTCTTCATCTGGAGTTTTACATCTGCTCTGCCAGCCACAGTGGCATGTGCAAAGGAGTAGCACGTGGAGGTTCACTTTCCTCTTTCTCATGATGGGGGTCCAGACTGCTTTTGTCCTCCATGGTTTCTTCCAGGGCAGACATGTACAACTGGTAGGATTAAGAACAACCAGTTAAAGATATCCTGTCTCAGCGTCATCAGCCATCCTCTACCCTCACCCCACTCCAACCCTTTGAATCGCATTATAATACAAGGTAAAGAAAAATAATAAAAGAGGGTAATTATAAATAAAAAAAAAGTACAGAAAAAAACCCTCTAAGGAGAGCCTAATACCAGAGGGTCTTCAGAGAATCCACCCTGTCCCCCCCACTCCCCTCCCTCAGATGAGCATCAGCCCTGAACTCTTTGCCAGGCAGCATCAAGGTTATGATTCCTAGACGCCCTTCTATGGTCAGAAATTTTTGGCGTTGTTGAGATTGTGTCTCCTGGACAGTTGGGTGTCTCAAGGCATTATCCTCTTCCGCAAATACCATACCACTTAACTATCTGACACCTGTTCTGAGATGGGATATTCTAGCTTTATGAACTTTTATATTGTACCAACTTGACCACACCCAGCTGGAACTCTTTTCACCTGTCTTTGTCATTGCCTTAAAGGTTCAGGTCTTCTTATCAAAACTGACAACTTTTTCACAAGATCATCACCTGATTAGCCTACAAATCCTCTTGCTCAAACCTCTGTAGTGAGGATTTTGGCTTGAAAATCAAGTTCCCTCAAGTAGCTGGCTAGACAAGCATGCTTCTCAGCCATGTGAATGAGCATTTCCTCTATTCTGCTTCCAAATGGCACAGTGAGTTCAGATTCATTTGTTTAGATGAACCTGTGAGGAAGATGTCTCTGGTCTCATGCTACTCTTTCTGATAACCTCTGGATGGCTTTTCCTATTCTGGAAGATCTGCAGTACACCCCCTGTCAACCCCTCCATCCATCCAGTAAACCCTGCATCCATACTTGTGATGTGACAGCTATTCCAGACCCTGATTTATGGCCTCCTGTCATGTAGAACTTCTGGTGGCAGTCTTTCCTCTAGCAGTGCTAACCACATGTATGCTTTCCATAGGCACTTGACTGAGCACCCATGTGCACCTTCCCTGGGTAAGCCTCGCTTTCCAAGAACTAAGGAAGTGTCCACTGTGTATTAGCCCTGAAAGAATGAACACGCAGGGCCTTTGACTTGCCCCTTTTTCATCAGGTTAATTTCCTTTGCCAACTCCATCGTCTCCCGAACTTTGCATTTTCTATCTCTAGCTTCTTTAGCTTTGGGTTCAGTTGATCTCACAATATTGTTTCCAAAGTCCCAAAGCATGATGAGTAACCTCTCTTTACCCACTTGTTACTTTTAAAGGATGAACTTCAAGGGTAGCTTCAGTTTTTCTTGGCTGCAATAGAGACCATAAATTAGGACACCAATCCGTTTCCTTGTGTGTGTCCATTTTTGGCCTCCCTTGATTCCACTGTGTTAGTGCTGTTATCATATATCAGTAGAAGTCAGAAGAGCTCTATGTGTTATCCTGTCATTAACAAAACAGAAGGATGTTCGGCCTTTGCAGACAGTTTACTTTAGCTATTGTTGAAACTCCCATCAGTCTTAGCGCTTCAATTCATAAAAACAATTATACTGATGTGAAAATTACTTTCCCCTGACGTAGTCTGCTATAAGCTAATCCTCGGACTTCCCTTTTTTGAGGACTAAACTATGATTATCAGATGAACAGTTTTTAGATAAATATTTAAAATGTTCTTCATTTGTTGAGTTCATTATCTTCCATATCTTTTTGTCCATATTGTTGCAAGTAGTTTATAATCTGTCCATCTTCCCCCCCCCCCCCCCCCCCCCCCGTCTTTTTTTTCTTAAAGTGTTAATAATCACTTGCCATATGGTTATCTATAAATATTTGTAAATCTTTTCCACTTCAAACATCGTCATTAAAACGTACACACTCAACATTTCAACTTTTGTCTATTGGAACAAGAACAAACTGAACATTGTACCATGGTGCATAACATCACAAAAGACTGAAATGTCTTGGTTGTTGTTTTTTTTCCATAAATCAAGCCACTGTGGTTTCTTGATGGTTCTTTGTGATGTGCAGAGTGGTAGGGTGATGTCTGGAGTAGGAGGAGATGTGACGTCTGGTGATGCTGACTTTAGAGCATGGGATGGTTGTGGAGTTGTGGGTAGGACTTTTTGAGGTGAAGAGTGCGGGTAAGAGGGCGGAGGTGATGTAGGTGTCTCCTGTCATTGCAGTCATTCCTTGCAAGGATTGCACATCACTGGAGGTTGCAACCACATGTGTGCGATTGCATCTGATGGGGCCACTGTCCATATGGATGATGAAGAAACGGGGATTGCCAAGACTGTTCCTGATTTCTTCATGTCCTTAACAAAGACAGATGGTGATGGGATTTTACATGTGTGCAAGATGTTATGCATGTGTTCACACACAGAACCTTGGTTTATAGTCTCATTCGAAGGACTGTATGGGAAATGGAGTCAGAACCAATGTTAACTCTGAGGGAAAAATCCCCCTGTACCAAAACGGCCCGGCAAAGATTCGAACCCGCAACCCCAAGATTACGAGACCCGTGCTCTACTACCACTAGGCTATTCCAGCCCCCACATATACAGTCAAATAAAATGCATTATAAAAAAAATAATCAGCCCTCTTTTAAGGGGTAAAAACGAAAAGGGGGGGGGGGGGGCCCAAAACTTAAAAGTACTGAAATCCAAACAGCACATACATCTGGTGGCGAAGTGCCTGCGGAGGAGTCTGGCATGGTCTCAGAGAAGAAGGGCATGGGCTGATGATCCAGGTAGATAGAAATACCCGTCATCTGGATGTTTTTGATCAACCATGCAATCATGGAGCCGACATCAGCATCGACACCCCAACCCCTCTCTTGCCTTCACCACTTGGTCATCAAAAAACTCCAGCCTGCAAAGAACAATGAGGGTATACAAGCTCTTCATCAATAAAATTCTCTACCTGCAGTGCACAAAGAAAGCATACAAGCTCTCCATCACTGAAAATCTTTACCTGCAGAGCACAAAGAGAGCAGATTCCCTCTCAATCAGTGAAACTCTTCCCCTGCAAAGCACAATGACAGCCTGCAAGCTCTCAGTCTCTACCAGTAAAATTCTCCACCTGCAGTGCACAAAGAATGCAGTCAAGCTCTCTAATCACTGAAACTCTTTACCTGCAGAGCACAAAGAGTGTGTACAAGCTCTTTCTCAGTTAAATTCTCCATCTGCAGTGCACAAAGATGGGGTACAAGCTCTTTATCAGTTTTAAAATTCTCCATCTGCAGTGCACAAAGAGCTTTATCAGTTAAATTCTTCATCTTCAGTGCACAAAGATGGTGTGCAAGCCCTTTCTCAGTTAAATTCTCCATCTGCAATGAACAAAGAGGGTGTACAAGCCCTTTATCAGTAAAAATCTCCACCTGTAGTGCACAGTGCGGGCATACAAGTTCTTATCAATCAATGACAATCTTCACCTGCAGTGCACAATGACATACAAATTCATTAGCAATGAAAATGTCCACCTGCTGAGCACAATGAGGGTGTACAAGCTCTTCATCACTTAAAAAAAATCTTCTGTTGCAATGCACAACAAGGGCATACAAACCCTCAATTATATACTCAAGTCTGCAGCACACAAAAAGGGCATAAAAGCTCTTAATCATTTTATATACATGATAAAAAAAAAAGAAACAAAGAAAATTCCCCAGATAGCAGTGCATTAATTCTAATCAGGTTTAAAGACAAACAACCCCCATCCCTAAAGAAAACAAACAAACAATAAATACAAACCAAAACAATACTTAAAACCCACACACCTTGTACAGCCTGCGGTACATAGAGGACCTACAAATTCTTGTATGGCAGGCAGAGTATAGCAACACTACTTCTTTGCTGCCTTGTGCCAGGCATGCACATAACCTCTGCCAATTAGCAATTTCATTTTCTACCACCTCTAACACAAGAGTAGGACTCTAGGAGCCTGCTGCTGCTGTACATCAGGGCAGGGGCAAAACAGAACCTTTGCACTCAGTACACTTTCATTTGAGCCAGTTGCTTTACATCAGGACTGGGGCAAAACAGAACCTTTGCACTCAGTACACTTTCATTTACATTTTTTGTTTTAGCTAGCCTTACCTTGAATATAGACGTGGCAAAAAAAAAGAGTAATAATTACACACACCTTTGCCTGCATGATTTGTTTAGTCAGGAAATTCTTATATATGCCTTTCTGGGGAATTCCAGGAGGCAGACAGAGCTAATTTTTGAGAGTGTTATGGTCAAAAGTCATCATCCATAACAAGAGAATGAATTCTTTCCATTAGCTTGGACCCTAAACTATGCATTTAACTTAGTTGCTTCCTGAAGACTACAGACAGAAAAATGTGTGCTTTTTCACAGATTGATGAAACAAACTGACTAAATCCACAGAGGAAAGCTTAAAGCTACTGTTTTCAGGTGCAATATCACTTTGAATTTGAAGTGCATTGAACTATGCTTGCTTGATATATGTTGTTAACAAATGTAAACTTATTGTTGTCACCAATCTTTCCAGTTACCTTTATTGAGCTGATGTGAGCGCCCACATGCTGGCAGGCGCTCACACACAGACACCCACAGACACTCATGCACACTATACAAAACAAAAAACAAAAAAATCAGTTAAATACACTGTGCACACGCACTGTTGGGCTTGCATATAAACTTATCACATAGACATAACACTTTCCACACACTGCTTAATTAGTACAGAACTTCATAAATGGTCTGTCGTGAATTGGAGTGCATTTTGAAATAGGTTTATAAACTGTTTCTATCCAACAAGAAACACACACACAAACAAAATTAGTGTGACAACAATGACTTCATAAAAATTGTCCCGTCTTTCATATTTCTATCCTTAATGGTTTGTTTACCCATGAAAGCTGCAAAGACAATAAATGGCCAATGAATACAACTGGACTGTACCATCTTTTTCATATCAATTCATGAATGAATGGAACAGAAGTAAGCTGACTTTGAATAAATGAAATTAAAACAAACATTGAAAAAATAACCAAACTTGGATGCGAGTCAACCTGTAGTCTTCACACTCTCACACCCTACTCTTTCCCCTGCACGTAGACATTGTTATGATTGTACAACCGGTCTATAAAAAGTTCCAAAGTGCTTAACATTTCATCAAAGACTACCATGAAAGAACAACATGTCCCTAAAAGCTTTTGCTATGAGGACATAAAACTCAACCATTACAATGTTTCAGTCAAAATCAATTGATTGTATGGACAGCACAAATATCGTCTTCAAAAAAAAGTCTGAAGTGAACTGTCAACATTTTTTCTGTATTTGATTTTTTTTTCCATGTTCATGCAGTCAACACAAACACAATGAAATTCATAAACAAACTATAAAGGATACTGAGGCAAGGCTGAGGCAGGAAGGGGGGGGGGGGGGAAGGGGAAGGGAATGAGGGAAGAAATGCTCAAGGAATTGTATGACTTTGTCTAATGGAAGCATTTTACCGATTTAGCCAAAAAGGCACTTCGCATAGGTGACTCAAATAATGCTAGTGCTTGAAATGCTGGGGTTAAAAGTGAGCATAAATTTGTAACCAAATGTTTTCAAACTTGAGAAGAGTTTCAAAATGTTAGATTCTCTTGCTAACAGAAACAGTTGCTGGTCAAGAGGGAAAAAAATTCAATGATGTTATTTCCCAATTTTCTTTCATTTTGGGGTATTTTTGGTAACTGAGGTGCTTTAACAAAATCATGGTTAGTCCAAGGCAAGTACGTATGAAAACAAAAATGTTCCCCCCCCAAAGTTTATCAATGAGAAAGTGATACATACCTGTCAATACGGATCTCCATGCCCACCACTTTCTGGTCCTCCACGATCTCTATTCGCACAGTGATGTCCTCCGCAACAAAATGGACCATGTTTTTAACTGCAATATATAAGTCATATCAGTGTCTTTCATGTGCAGCCCATCATAAACTGTTGTGGTGAAGAAAGCAAGCCTTAATGGAAATCAGACTTGACAGCAAGAAAGAAAAATAAGAACAGCTGGCATGGTCTTTCTGGATGACAAGGGTGGTTTGGGTGAGCAGGGGGCCATGCCAACGTTGGTGTCTATTTCAAACACACATAAACTGTAACAAGACCAAAAAATGTTTATGATACTAACAGGTTTATCTCTGGGAGTGGGAGGGGGTAATCCAATTCTCGAATGACCCCCAGATTTCTTAACAGAGGGTCAAAATGACTCTCAGAATTGAGGTCAGTAAGAAAAACAAAGGCATGTGAAGTAGGAGACTAATACTCAAGTAAGAGGCAAATAAATATAGATTAAAAGAGGGACACAGGAATATTCATATCTCATTACATTGAAAAAAAAAAAAGCCAATAAAACAATTATGTTGCCTGTAAAAATTAATACACAGTTTTATTCACTCATTCACAGTCTATGTGCAGGGTTCCACCTGTACACAGGATGGCTTCAAGCATTCTATATTTCTTTCTTTCTTTCTTTTTTCCTTAAGTCTCTTAACAGGTTTTTGTGTTCATACATACATTTTTATCTTTTGAATTCTTTCTTCTGCCTTATTAATTTTTCTAGACTCTTTAGGCATAGATTAAAAATAGACAATATATAGAGCTAAATTGATCCAATGTGTATCATTACTGTATTACAGTATATGAGGCTTCCTTTGTAAGGCTCAAGTTTCGGTATAAATACTGACAAACTATGAAAATGTCTGTTGCTATTCAGTGGAAAACTTTCATGTCTGATGGTATGACCACTTCGTACACAACCATGCTGCGTTAAAGTTTTTGTTTCAGTGTTATAAAGAGACCTACTATCATTTTGACTATCTGAGACAAGGAACCAAAATTTTACAAAAAGTAATTCTACAGCATGCACATGTATATAATCCTGCTAAAGTCTTTAGTGTATTTGTGGTGGCTGAATCCCATACACTGGAACTAACACTAAAACTGAAAGTATGGTCAAAAGACTGAACTGGTGTCCAATTTTTGTGATATTCAAAACAAAAAAAAAAACACAATTTTTTAAACACTTTCAACACTGATTATTAATTTACCAACAGCATTCAATGTACAACGTCATTTTGATGTTATTATGGTATCTACATGTGTATGTATTGAATGTAAAAATTAAACACACCTGTCATATCATATCTTTCATGCGGTGGTAAAAAAAATGCTCAATTTTTCCAGATTGAAACACTGAACTTAAAGTATTAAAAAACTGTTTCTGCTCAGACAATTCCACCATCGGTAGGAACACTAGCAGATGCCATTTTTCAGAAAAAAGGCGATTCCATCTGCAGCAATGGAATGCAGTCAGTTCACGACCCTAGTCTTTGTGAATGAATCGTTTCCCACACCCCATACTACTGCTAAGATTTCACTGAACCCTCTCAGGGATGCCCATTTATTTTTTGCCAGCCTTGACTTAAAACAAGTTCACAGTGTGTGTAGGAAAGTAACGTGGTACGTGCGGCCATTTGCAGCCGTAACAAACACCATGGGAGATAACCAGAGTGGCCAGATACCGGCAAAACAAATGCAAGAGGGTTAACACTGACCCACTGGGCTTTCTCCACAGGTTGGTTACCATGGATGAGACCTGGTGCCATCACTTTATACCAGAAACAAAAAGAATGTCAAAGCAGTGAAACACATGGACTCTTCCCCTCCCAAGAAAGCCAGGGTCACTGTCTCAGCGGGCAAGGTCATGGAATCAGTTTTCTAGGATGCAGATGGGATCCTGTTGATTGACTTTCTTGAACATGGGTGCATTGTGACGGGAGGATATTACTCTAATTTACTGCGGCAATTGCGAGCAGCTATCATTGAGAAACACCCTGGAAAGTTGACCAGAGGTGTTCTTTACCTTCAGGATAACACATCTGCTCACCGCTCCACTATTGCCATGGCAACCATTCATAACTGTGGATACAAACTGCTCCAACACACCCCCCATATTCGCCAGACTGGCCCCCTCCGATTACAACCTGTTCTCTTTCTGAAGAAACACTTTGCTGAAATCAGATTCAGCACAGATAATGCAGTGATGGAGGCTACAGAGCGTTCCTATGGTCTGCACGCATGCACAAACACACACACACACACACACACACACACAAATTTATCTGGTGGACATGATTCTGTTGAATTTCAAATGTGTACAGAACAAATAGAAATGGTGAGAGCACTGTATGGTGTACCAGTGTTTTGTTAAAGTAACAGCTGAAAACAATCATTTAATTTCATAAATTGAGGCCCTTTTAGCAAGCTAATGCAGAACACATAAAATAGAAGAATAAGAGGGTTCCTATATGCATGACCTTCTTTTCTTGAAAGGGAGGCTAACAATTGTATTAAATGCACTTTTTCGTGTGTTTGGCAAGGATGAAAAAAAAAAAATTTTTTTTTTTTTACTTACTCCTCTCAAGCTGTCCTGCCATCCATGAAACTGCATTATTCCTCTCTCTGAGGTATCCTTATAACCTTCAGCACATCCTCCTTTGGTCTCACGCGTGACAGTTTCTTCGGCAAAGCGAATGCTGGCATCCATTGAGTGTATCATGGATTCTGACATGGCCTCAAGCAGCTGAGCTGTAAATCAGAAGGATGGATATCCACTTTACAAAGTTGTACAGTTATCATACTCACTTCTGGGGAGTGAGAGTTGGGGGAATTCTCATCTTCTGTGCCTTCTATTAGTTCTAAGGAGCATTATTCTCATGCCATCATATTCTGTCTCCCTCACACACACACAGCCAACCTGGATGAGTCCTGCTGCAGACTTGGAAACAGTGATCAACAAAGAAAAGTCAATATTATCTTGTCATGTGACGAAGTGCCAGAAGACACACTACAGAGATCCTAACTCACTTCAGAAGTGATCAGTAGAGCCTTTCTGATCCAACATATCCAGAACATTACTTACTAAGCCCCAAACTGATGCAGTAATTTTTTATTTGCAAAGCCAGTGCAACCAAGCATCACCCTCTATAGGATTTGAAACTTTCATCCAACAACAGTTGCTGATACCAAGGGCATGGACACAAAACTGAAGCTGAGGTCATCTTATATGACAGAAAGGCATGAAGGGCCACAGAGTATTCTGCCGATGACAATGAGGATGAACATAAAGAAGATGATATATAAAGTTCTTTTCTATCTGAAACTAAATAAAAGGCCTGTACTCAATGCTTTCTTTTATATGTTCTGCTGTCAACCTTCAAGGGGCCTGTCATCAAATGATTAGGGTGTTTGTGGAGTTAATGACAGAGTTCAAACTATCGGTGGGGTCACCTGTTTTTGACCTGAAAACCCTTTGTCCACCCAGCAGTAGATCACTAAATGGGTACCCGATTCATTTCAGGGAAGGTTAAAGCATAAGGTGGAGATGGAGGGGCTCCACCTTCCATCATGCTGCGCCATAGACACAGTGAACCTCTGGCACTTCACCGCTCCTACAGCCACTGGGCTATGGGAACTTTAACCTGTAACCAATCATTCCAAGAGATACAGCCAAATGCAGTGCTGATCAAGAATTCTTTAGCAATGATGAGAGACCCGGTCAGATTACAGTCGACTATGTGATTCCAGTTTGGGCAGCAGTACACTCTCATTCCGGAAAAGAGGCAACTTACGCTGAAAAATCACACAAATATTTTACTTCTGATGGAATTCGTACCCATAATCTCAAAGCCTGCAATACTAATTACTACACATACTATCATAATCAAACAAATAAATGTAAGTTCCAAATAAAATTAGAAAAAAACAAAGATGAAAGTCCAAAGAATCACACACAATTTTTCCTCCAGAAATGTTACAAATGTAAGTTGTTTAACTGATGCTTTGTCCACAAGACTGGTATGAGGATTTTTCTCATTCTTTCTGTTTAGTTAAGTATACTAACCATGTCAAACTTTTGCCAACTACAGCAGCTGGAAAGCTCTGTTTGGTCTAATTTTCCTAGCTATGCACAGTAAGACGCCAGCTCACCATCATTATCTCTAGCAGACAACTAACAGTCCCTTACGCTTCCTACTTATTCTATAGTCAAAGTAAAGTACCTCATGTACCACAGAAATACTAGAAGGGGGGTCGAGAGGGTGGATGGGGGATGAAGGGAGGGGGGATTTATGAGTTTGGCATGTTATGTATATATGGGCATTTGCTTCTTTTCAGATTTCTCAGTTGTATATTTCATTCTCTATTGAGGTGTCACTGGAGAAGCATTTCCCCCCCTCCGATTGATTGTGCATTATCCAATGATGAATATATTTGCTCTGTGCATATATGATATAATGTTTGAGACTAAAAGGGGCATTTGTGTGTGAAAGAAATAGGGAGCCAAAAGTATACTAGTGTGCAGGTGTATGGTGGTGAGGATGCAAGGGGGGGGGGGACGATTCAAATGAAGAGTGCAAAATATAAAAGAACTATAACAAAGATCAGAACTGGAGCTTGACTGACATACTGCTGAACAGATTTCATTCTTCTGGCCACAATAACTTTGATGAGTTTTTTATTTTCCTTTTTTCTCCTTTTGTTTCTAAAACTACCTTACTTACTCGAGTTAGTAACTATGAGTGCAAAATTCAGATCTTATTTATTCGTGGCCACATGTGTAAACATTCTTTTGAGCTGAGCTTGCACCAGTCCAATACATATTTACATATGCCTGATATCTATCATCACAATCTTGATTGACCAAAAGGCCACGTATCTATGAAAAATAATTTAAAGTTTTACACTGTTTACCAAAGACCTGAGACTTTCTTTTGTTTGAGCTACCATCAGATAAGATAATACTGCTTATAGCCCAGCAACCACAATGGGCCATATCAGGGCTGTCATCACGTTCACATCAACTCACAGGTTATCCCCCCCCCCCCCCCCCCAACAAAAAAAAAACAACAAAAAAATTCACAAAGCCCTTTAAATACACCTTCCGAAAACACACCTGAACCTTCATTAAAAATCTTTCTTCCGTTAAATCTTAGATCAGATGAAAAATGTTAATCCCCCTCAGAAATTCAAAGATTTACATCAGATGGGGCATCTCTAAACAACATTTTCATGGAGTATGCTGTAAAATGTTTACGTCTCACAAGTCACATCATGCAAATCCCAACACTAAAAGAATGTGTTTTTCACTGCGAGTGATACATGCCATGGGATATACCACAGAGCTGCTTCATCATTTAAAAGATACAAATGGGTATAAAAGGAGTGGGCCTGTATCATAGTGTACGCAAACAGCACAAAAACTGTCTCCTTTACACTACCAGCATCCCCAGGAATACTTATACAGTAAAAATTCTTTCAGGTTTGGACAGTTTTTTGTACAAGTTGTTATCCATCTGTAAGTTCCATTCCTCTTGCCACAGGTCTTTGACATAAGCCTGTGTCTTGGGGTTCAGATCAGTGTGAGGGACAGACATTCTGCTCAACTCTTTTTGGTGGCACTCCTGGCAAGTTGCCCTCATTGTCCTGAATGCTCATATGGCTGGGAACCCAAGCAAAACTATGCTAAATCCATCTGATTTCAAGAGGTGTACAGTTTCATGCTTTCAGCAGTTGAGGGTGCATGAGCTTATGGCCAGCAATGGCCTCCAAAGCAAAAAGGGAGACTAGAGAGGTGTACAGTTCCATGCTTTCAGCAGTTGAGGGTGCATGAGATTATGGCCGGCAATGGCCTCCAAAGCAAAAAGGGAGTCTACAAAATGAGGATATCTTTATGTTTTGGTTTAGAGATCATTTCAAGAGCCAGGACCAAGGCTGTCAACTCAGCAGTGTAGATGGAGCTGTCAGTGGGAATGTGTTTTGAACATCTCTGAATGGGAGCTGAGGCAACTCCCTATTCAGATTTTGAACTGTCAGTGAAAATCCTTGTGAAGGATGGAAGCTTCAAACACATTTCAGCTAAAAAGGACTTGTATGCCAAGGAACTAGTGGTATCTTTATGGTACCATGCTAAATCAAACCAGATCTCAGGAGTGAAGCAAGTCCATGGTGGGTCATCAGAAAACTTGGATAAAAACACAACTACTCCAAGGTATATATCTGCATTGTTCAAATGAAGAAGACAACGAATTCCCAAGGGTAGAATTTCTATTTGGTTCATGAGACAGATTCAAACAAGTTCAAGCTAAGTTTCTGGCAATGGTTCGAAAGGGATGGGTTCTCCTGCCTCAGCCAACAGGCTTGAGACATGGGTGGTCTTGGAATGCACCCAGACAGAGTTGAAGCCCTTGATAGCGGATGAAATTGAGACTTTTCAGGCAGAAAGGTTTGCCGAGCCATACACTACACACCCAAAGTCCAGTTTGGAGCGAATCAAACCCCTATACAGATGGAGGAGAGTTTTTCTTATCAGCCCTCATACACCAAAAACTCCACTCCCTGTTTTGGGTAATATGGATTAATCCTTGCTTGTCTATACAGGGAGTGTTTGCAGGAGTATCAGCCTGCATACGCAGCAAGGATTGACACGGCAGAGAGGACTCGGAACCCTGGTCCACTAAGAGAGCAGGGAGAAAAGAATGCTTCCCTTGAGGCACACCCCAGCTCTGCCCATGAATGTCAGAACAGTTGGTGCTAAAGACGGGGACTTGAACTGCTGATCAGGCCAGAAAGTTTTGAATAAATAAAAGCAGATGACCACAAAACCAATTATGAAGATCCTGATTCCAATTTCAACTGTTATCTAGCTTTTCCAGTAAAAACTTCGAGTGTACTTCCCCAACCCCATGTTCCCTGCTACCCTGCTCTCCTTTTCCAGCTTCCCCTCCGACCCGCCTCTCTTACCTTCTTTTCATCACTTACCTCTCCCTCTTCCCGATACTTTTCTCTTTTTTTTCAGTTTTTGTTTATGCCTTCAAATCTTTCTTTTTTCCCCCCCGGCTTTTCCCCTTCCCTCCCTTCCTATCTCCTTACACTTGGAAATTTGGAATTCTTCTGCTCTCTTTAGTGAACCAGGGTTCCGAGTCCTCTCTGCTTGTCATCCTGCTGCGTATGCAGGCTGATACTCCTGCAAACACTCCCTGTATAGACAAGCAAGGATTAATCCCATCTACCCAACAAAGGGAGTGGAGTTTTGTGTGTATGAGAGAAAACGGGTTTACCTTTTCAGGCACCAAAACACAATGTATTCTTTTTCACAATTTTCGTCAGTTCTTTGCCGATCCTGAAATTCATCTGGACAAATCCACCATTCCAGCTGTGAAAGAAGCTGAATTTCTGGACTTTAAAAGTCACATCCAGTACTTCAAAACTGCTTGTCAGAAAGCACTGAACATTCTGAGGGTTGTTGTACACACAGATTGGGGTGCTGATAAGAAAACTCTCCTCCATCTGTATAGGGGTTTGATTCACTCCAAACTGGACTTTGGGTGTGTAGTGTACGGCTCGGCCAAACCTTTCTGCCTGAAAAGTCTCAATCTCATCCGCTATCAAGGGCTTCAACTCTGTCTGGGTGCATTCCACACCACCCATGTCTCAAGCCTGTTGGCTGAGGCAGGAGAACCATCCCTTTCGAACCATTGCCAGAAACTTAGCTTGAACTTGTTTGAATCTGTCTCATGAACCCCAAAACCCTGCATGTGACTGTTTTTGACCCCAAGTTCAAATAGAAATTCTACCCTTGGGAATTCGTTGTCTTCTTCATTTGAACAATGCAGATATATACCTTGGAGTAGTTTGTTTTTTATCCAAGTTTTCTGATGACCCACCATGGACTTGCTTCACTCCTGAGATCTGGTTTGATTTAGCATGGTACCATAAAGATACCACTAGTTCCTTGGCATACAAGTCCTTTTTAGCTGAAATGTGTTTGAAGCTTCCATCCTTCACAAGGATTTTCACTGACAGTTCAAAATCTGAATAGGGAGTTGCCTCAGCTCCCATTCAGAGATGTTCAAAACACATTCCCACTGACAGCTCCATCTACACTGCTGAGTTGACAGCCTTGTCCTGGCTCTTGAAATGATCTCTAAACCAAAACATAAAGATATCCTCTCATTTTGTAGACTCCCTTTTTGCTTTGGAGGCCATTGCCGGCCATAATCTCATGCACCCTCAGCTGCTGAAAGCATGGAACTGTACACCTCTCTAGTCTCCCTTTTTGCTTTGGAGGCCATTGCTGGCCATAATCTCATGCACCCTCAACTGCTGAAAGCATGGAACTGTACACCTCTTGAAATCAGATGGATTTAGCATAGTTTTGCATGGGTTCCCAGCCATATGAGCATTCAGGACAATGAGGGCAACTTGCCAGGAGTGCCACCAAAAAGAGTTGAGCAGAATGTCTGTCCCTCACACTGATCTGAACCCCAAGACACAGGCTTATGTCAAAGACCTGTGGCAAGAGGAATGGAACTTACAGACGGATAACAACTTGTACAAAAACTGTCCAAACCTGAAAGAATTTTTACTGTATAAGTGTATTCCTGGGTATGCTGGTAAAGTGTAAAGGACAGTTTTTGTGCTGTTTGCATACACTATGATACAGGCCACTCCTTTTATACCCATTTGTATCTTTTAAATGATGAAGCAGCTCTGTGGTATATCCCATGGCATGTGTCACTCGCAGTGAAACACATTCTTTTAGTGTTGGGATTTGCATGATGTGACTTGTGAGACGTAAACATTTTACAGCAGACTCCATGAAAATGTTGTTTAGAGATGCCCCATCTGATGTAAATCTTTGAATTTCTGAGGGGGATTAACATTTTTCATCTGATCTAAGATTTAACGGAAGAAAGATTTTTAATGAAGGTTCAGGTGTGTTTTTCAGAAGGTGTATTTAAAGGGCTTTGTGAATTTTTGTTGTTGTTTTTTTTTTTGTAGGGGTGGGGGGGGGGGGGGGATAACCTGTGAGTTGATGTGAACGTGATGACAGCCCTGATATGGCCCATTGTGGTTGCTGGGCTATAAGCAGTATTATCTTATCTGATGGTAGCTCAAGCAAAAGAAAGTCTCAGGTCTTTGGTAAACAGTGTAAAACTTTAAATTATTTTTCATAGATACGTGGCCTTTTGGTCAGTCAAGATTGTGATGAATAGATATCAGGCATATGTAAATATGTATTGGACTGGTGCAAGCTCAGCTCAAAAGAATGTTTACACATGTGGCCACGAATAAATAAGATCTGAATTTTGCACTCATAGTTACTAACTCGAGTAAGTAAGGTAGTTTTAGAAACAAAAGGAGAAAAAGGAAAATAAAAAACTCATCAAAGTTATTGTGGCCAGAAGAATGAAATCTGTTCAGCAGTATGTCAGTCAAGCTCCAGTTCTGACTTTGTTATAGTTCTTTTATATTTTGCACTCTTCATTTGAATCGTCCCCCCCCCCTTGCATCCTCACCACCATACACCTGCACACTAGTATACTTTTGGCTCCCTATTTCTTTCACACACAAATGCCCCTTTGTAGTCTCAAACATTATATCATATATGCACAGAGCAAATATATTCATCATTGGATAATGCACAATCAGTCGGAGGGGGGAAATGCTTCTCCAGTGACACCTCAATAGAGAATGAAATATACAACTGAGAAATCTGAAAAGAAGCAAATGCCCATATATACATAACATGCCAAACTCATAAATCCCCCCTCCCTTCATCCCCCATCCACCCTCTCGACCCCCCTTCTAGTATTTCTGTGGTACATGAGGTACTTTACTTTGACTATAGAATAAGTAGGAAGCGTAAGGGACTGTTAGTTGTCTGCTAGAGATAATGATGGTGAGCTGCGTCTTACTGTGCATAGCTAGGAAAATTAGACCAAACAGAGCTTTCCAGCTGCTGTAGTTGGCAAAAGTTTGACATGGTTAGTATACTTAACTAAACAGAAAGAATGAGAAAAATCCTCATACCCAGTCTTGTGGACAAAGCATCAGTTAAACAACTTACATTTGTAACATTTCTGGAGGAAAAATTGTGTGTGATTCTTTGGACTTTCATCTTTGTGTTTTTTCTAATTTTATTTGGAACTTACATTTATTTGTTTGATTATGATAGTATGTGTAGTAATTAGTATTGCAGGCTTTGAGATTATGGGTACGAATTCCATCAGAAGTAAAATATTTGTGTGATTTTTCAGCGTAAGTTGCCTCTTTTCCGGAATGAGTGTACTGCTGGCCAAACTGGAATCACATAGTCGACTGTAATCTGACCGAGTCTCTCATCATTGCTAAAGAATTCTTGATCAGCACTGCATTTGGCTGTATCTCTTGGAATGATTGGTTACAGGTTAAAGTTCCCATAGCCCAGTGGCTGTAGGAGCGGTGAAGTGCCAGAGGTTCACTGTGTGTCTATGGCGCAGCATGATGGAAGGTGGAGCCCCTCCATCTCCACCTTATGCTTTAACCTTCCCTGAAATGAATCGGGTACCCATTTAGTGATCTACTGCTGGGTGGACAAAGGGTTTTCAGGTCAAAAAACAGCTGACCCCACCGATAGTTTTGAACTCTGTCATTAACTCCACAAACACCCTAATCATTTGATGACAGGCCCCTTGAAGGTTGACAGCAGAACATATAAAAGAAAGCATTGAGTACAGGCCTTTTATTTAGTCTCAGATAGAAAAGAACTTTATATCATCTTCAGTATGTTCATCCTCATTGTCATCGGCAGAATACTCTGTGGCCCTTCATGCCTTTCTGTCATATAAGATGACCTCAGCTTCAGTTTTTGTGTCCATGCCCTTCGTATCAGCAACTGTTGTTGGATGAAAGTTTTCAAATCCTATAGAGGGTGATGCTTGGTTGCACTGGCTTTGCAAATAAAAAATTACTGCATCAGTTTGGGGCTTAGTAAGTAATGTTCTGGATATGTTGGATCAGAAAGGCTCTACTGATCACTTCTGAAGTGAGTTAGGATCTCTGTAGTGTGTCTTCTGGCACTTTGTCACATGACAAGATAATATTGACTTTTCTTTGTTGATCACTGTTTCCAAGTCTGCAGCAGGACTCATCCAGGTTGGCTGTGTGTGTGTGAGGGAGACAGAATATGATGGCATGAGAAAAAATGCTCCTTAGAACTAATAGAAGGCACAGAAGATGAGAATTCCCCCAACTCTCACTCCCCAGAAGTGAGTATGATAACTGTACAATTTTGTAAAGTGGATATCCATCCTTCTGATTTACAGCTCAGCTGCTTGAGGCCATGTCAGAATCCATGATACACTCAATGGATGCCAGCATTCGCTTTGCCGAAGAAACTGTCACGCGTGAGACCAAAGGAGGATGTGCTGAAGGTTATAAGGATACCTCAGAGAGGAATAATGCAGTTTCATGGATGGCAGGACAGCTTGAGAGGAGTAAGTAAAAAAAAAAATTTTTTTTTTCATCCTTGCCAAACACACGAAAAAGTGCATTTAATACAATTGTTAGCCTCCCTTTTAAGAAAAGAAGGTCATGCATATAGGAACCCTCTTATTCTTCTATTTTATGTGTTCTGCATTAGCTTGCTAAAAGGCCTCAATTTATGAAATTAAATGATTGTTTTCAGCTGTTACTTTAACAAACACTGGTACACCATACAGTGCTCTCACCATTTCTATTTGTTCTGTACACATTTGAAATTCAACAGAATCATGTCCACCAGATAAATTTGTGTGTGTGTGTGTGTGTGTGTGTGTGTGTGTGTGTTTGTGCATGCGTGCAGACCATAGGAACGCTCTGTAGCCTCCATCACTGCATTATCTGTGCTGAATCTGATTTCAGCAAAGTGTTTCTTCAGAAACGAGAACAGGTTGTAATCGGAGGGGGCCAGTCTGGCGAATATGGGGGGTGTTGGAGCAGTTTGTATCCACAGTTATGAATGGTTGCCATGGCAATAGTGGAGCGGTGAGCAGATGTGTTATCCTGAAGGTAAAGAACACCTCTGGTCAACTTTCCAGGGTGTTTCTCAATGATAGCTGCTCGCAATTGCCGCAGTAAATTAGAGTAATATCCTCCCGTCACAATGCACCCATGTTCAAGAAAGTCAATCAACAGGATCCCATCCGCATCCTAGAAAACTGATTCCATGACCTTGCCCGCTGAGACAGTGACCCTGGCTTTCTGGGAGGGGAAGAGTCCCATGTGTTTCCACTGCTTTGACATTCTTTTTGTTTCTGGTATAAAGTGATGGCACCAGGTCTCATCCATGGTAACCAACCTGTGGAGAAAGCCCAGTGGGTCAGTGTTAACCCTCTTGCATTTGTTTTGCCGGTATCTGGCCACTCTGGTTATCTCCCATGGTGTTTGTTACGGCTGCAAATGGCCGCACGTACCACGTTACTTTCCTACACACACTGTGAACTTGTTTTAAGTCAAGGCTGGCAAAAAATAAATGGGCATCCCTGAGAGGGTTCAGTGAAATCTTAGCAGTAGTATGGGGTGTGGGAAACGATTCATTCACAAAGACTAGGGTCGTGAACTGACTGCATTCCATTGCTGCAGATGGAATCGCCTTTTTTCTGAAAATGGCATCTGCTAGTGTTCCTACCGATGTGGAATTGTCTGAGCAGAAACAGTTTTTTAATACTTTAAGTTCAGTGTTTCAATCTGGAAAAATTGAGCATTTTTTTTTACCACCGCATGAAAGATATGATATGACAGGTGTGTTTAATTTTTACATTCAATACATACACATGTAGATACCATAATAACATCAAAATGACGTTGTACATTGAATGCTGTTGGTAAATTAATAATCAGTGTTGAAAGTGTTTAAAAATTGTGTTTTATTTTTTGTTTTGAATATCACAAAAATTGGACACCAGTTCAGTCTTTTGACCATACTTTCAGTTTTAGTGTTAGTTCCAGTGTATGGGATTCAGCCACCACAAATACACTAAAGACTTTAGCAGGATTATATACATGTGCATGTTGTAGAATTACTTTTTGTAAAATTTTGGTTCCTTGTCTCAGATAGTCAAAATGATAGTAGGTCTCTTTATAACACTGAAACAAAAACTTTAACGCAGCATGGTTGTGTACGAAGTGGTCATACCATCAGACATGAAAGTTTTCCACTGAATAGCAACAGACATTTTCATAGTTTGTCAGTATTTATACCGAAACTTGAGCCTTACAAAGGAAGCCTCATATACTGTAATACAGTAATGATACACATTGGATCAATTTAGCTCTATATATTGTCTATTTTTAATCTATGCCTAAAGAGTCTAGAAAAATTAATAAGGCAGAAGAAAGAATTCAAAGATAAAAATGTATGTATGAACACAAAAACCTGTTAAGAGACTTAAAGGAAAAAAGAAGAAAGAAAGAAATATAGAATGCTTGAAACCATCCTGTGTACAGGTGGAACCCTGCACATAGACTGTGAATGAGTGAATAAAACTGTGTATTAATTTTTACAGGCAACATAATTGTTTTATTGGCTTTTTTTTTTTCAATGTAATGAGATATGAATATTCCTGTGTCCCTCTTTTAATCTATATTTATTTGCCTCTTACTTGAGTATTAGTCTCCTACTTCACATGCCTTTGTTTTTCTTACTGACCTCAATTCTGAGAGTCATTTTGACCCTCTGTTAAGAAATCTGGGGGTCATTCGAGAATTGGATTACCCCCTCCCACTCCCAGAGATAAACCTGTTAGTATCATAAACATTTTTTTGGTCTTGTTACAGTTTATGTGTGTTTGAAATAGACACCAACGTTGGCATGGCCCCTGCTCACCCAAACCACCCTTGTCATCCAGAAAAGACCATGCCAGCTGTTCTTATTTTTCTTTCTTGCTGTCAAGTCTGATTTCCATTAAGGCTTGCTTTCTTCACCACAACAGTTTATGATGGGCTGCACATGAAAGACACTGATATGACTTATATATTGCAGTTAAAAACATGGTCCATTTTGTTGCGGAGGACATCACTGTGCGAATAGAGATCGTGGAGGACCAGAAAGTGGTGGGCATGGAGATCCGTATTGACAGGTATGTATCACTTTCTCATTGATAAACTTTGGGGGGGGGAACATTTTTGTTTTCATACGTACTTGCCTTGGACTAACCATGATTTTGTTAAAGCACCTCAGTTACCAAAAATACCCCAAAATGAAAGAAAATTGGGAAATAACATCATTGAATTTTTTCCCTCTTGACCAGCAACTGTTTCTGTTAGCAAGAGAATCTAACATTTTGAAACTCTTCTCAAGTTTGAAAACATTTGGTTACAAATTTATGCTCACTTTTAACCCAGCATTTCAAGCACTAGCATTATTTGAGTCACCTATGCGAAGTGCCTTTTTGGCTAAATCGGTAAAATGCTTCCATTAGACAAAGTCATACAATTCCTTGAGTATTTCTTCCCTCATTCCCTTCCCCCCCCCCCCCCCCCCCCCCCCTTCCTGCCTCAGCCTTGCCTCAGTATCCTTTATAGTTTGTTTATGAATTTCATTGTATGTTTTGTGTTGACTGCATGAACATGGAAAAAAAATCAAATACAGAAAAAATGTTGACAGTTCACTTCAGACTTTTTTTTGAAGACGATATTTGTGCTGTCCATACAATCAATTGATTTTGACTGAAACATTGTAATGGTTGAGTTTTATGTCCTCATAGCAAAAGCTTTTAGGGACATGTTGTTCTTTCATGGTAGTCTTTGATGAAATGTTAAGCACTTTGGAACTTTTTATAGACCGGTTGTACAATCATAACAATGTCTACGTGCAGGGGAAAGAGTAGGGTGTGAGAGTGTGAAGACTACAGGTTGACTCGCATCCAAGTTTGGTTATTTTTTCAATGTTTGTTTTAATTTCATTTATTCAAAGTCAGCTTACTTCTGTTCCATTCATTCATGAATTGATATGAAAAAAGATGGTACAGTCCAGTTGTATTCATTGGCCATTTATTGTCTTTGCAGCTTTCATGGGTAAACAAACCATTAAGGATAGAAATATGAAAGACGGGACATTTTTTATGAAGTCATTGTTGTCACGCTAATTTTGTTTGTGTGTGTGTTTCTTGTTGGATAGAAACAGTTTATAAACCTATTTCAAAATGCACTCCAATTCACAACAGACCATTTATGAAGTTCTGTACTAATTAAGCAGTGTGTGGAAAGTGTTATGTCTATGTGATAAGTTTATATGCAAGCCCAACAGTGCGTGTGCACAGTGTATTTAACTGATTTTTTTGTTTTTTTTGTTTTGTATAGTGTGCATGAGTGTCTGTGGGTGTCTGTGTGTGAGCGCCTGCCAGCATGTGGGCGCTCACATCAGCTCAATAAAGGTAACTGGAAAGATTGGTGACAACAATAAGTTTACATTTGTTAACAACATATATCAAGCAAGCATAGTTCAATGCACTTCAAATTGAAAGTGATATTGCACCTGAAAACAGTAGCTTTAAGCTTTCCTCTGTGGATTTAGTCAGTTTGTTTCATCAATCTGTGAAAAAGTACACATTTTTTCTGTCTGTAGTCTTCAGGAAGCAACTAAGTTAAATGCATAGTTTAGGGTCCAAGCTAATGGAAAGAATTCATTCTCTTGTTATGGAGATGACTTTTGACCGTAACACTCTCAAAACAGCTCTGTCTGCCTCCCGGAATTCCCCAGAAAGGCATATATAAGAATTTCCTGACTAAACAAATCATGCAGGCAAAGGTGTGTGTAATTATTACTTTTTTTTTTTCCACGTCTATATATCAAGGTAAGGCTAGCTAAAACAAAAAGGTAAATGAAAGTGTAGAGTGTACTGAGTGCAAAGGTTCTGTTTTGCCCCAGTCCTGATGTAAAGCAACTGGCTCAAATGAAAGTGTACTGAGTGCAAAGGTTCTGTTTTGCCCCTGGTGTGGGTTTTTAAGTATTGTTTTGGTTTGTATTTATTTGTTTGTTTGTTTTCTTTAGGGATGGGGGTTGTTTGTCTTTAAACCTGATTAGAATTAATGCACTGCTATCTGGGGAATTTTCTTTGTTTCTTTTTTTTGTCATGTATATAAAATGATTAAGAGCTTTTATGCCCTTTTTGTGTGCTGCAGACTTGAGTATATAATTGAGGGTTTGTATGCCCTTGTTGTGCATTGCAACAGAAGATTTTTTTTAAGTGATGAAGAGCTTGTACACCCTCATTGTGCTCAGCAGGTGGACATTTCATTGCTAATGAATTTGTATGTCATTGTGCACTGCAGGTGAAGATTGTCATTGATTGATAAGAACTTGTATGCCCGCACTGTGCACTACAGGTGGAGATTTTTACTGATAAAGGGCTTGTACACCCTCTTTGTTCATTGCAGATGGAGAATTTAACTGAGAAAGGGCTTGCACACCATCTTTGTGCACTGAAGATGAAGAATTTAACTGATAAAGCTCTTTGTGCACTGCAGATGGAGAATTTTAAAACTGATAAAGAGCTTGTACCCCATCTTTGTGCACTGCAGATGGAGAATTTAACTGAGAAAGAGCTTGTACACACTCTTTGTGCTCTGCAGGTAAAGAGTTTCAGTGATTAGAGAGCTTGACTGCATTCTTTGTGCACTGCAGGTGGAGAATTTTACTGGTAGAGACTGAGAGCTTGCAGGCTGTCATTGTGCTTTGCAGGGGAAGAGTTTCACTGATTGAGAGGGAATCTTCTCTCTTTGTGCTCTGCAGGTAAAGATTTTCAGTGATGGAGAGCTTGTATGCTTTCTTTGTGCACTGCAGGTAGAGAATTTTATTGATGAAGAGCTTGTATACCCTCATTGTTCTTTGCAGGCTGGAGTTTTTTTGATGACCAAGTGGTGAAGGCAAGAGAGGGGTTGGGTGTCGATGCTAATATCCA